>JASSUY010035546.1:0-69698 GCA_032466535.1 Forpus xanthops
CACCCAGAGCACCCACTCCCCCGCACAGCACGCATCCTGCCCAAACAATTGGTGCCCACCTGCACTGCACGTTCTGCATGAGCACTCACAGCACCACGACCCTGCACACCCCCCTCGCACCCCCAACCCACATATCCACCTCCTCCAGGTGCCGCTGGAAACATTCCTGCCTTTTTAAATCCTGCCTCTTTAAAGTAATTCATTCCACACTTTGAAAGTGATTCCTTACAGGCTGGAAGTGTGTGCAGTGATAAATACAGGCAGAGTACTTAAAGCAGGGAAGCACGTGTCCTTCGGAATACCACACAGTTCACAGAGAAAGGATACAGGAACACATCCATCCCACACTGGGCACAGTGGCTGAAGCCTCGCATGGACCAGACAGGAAACTTCCAGAAGAAGTTTACAGGTTTCTCCCCTGGAGCCAGCATCTTGCTTCTGAAGAGCTCTGTACAAAGCTCCCATTGGTGCTTCATTGGTTTTCTACACATTTCTATGTCTTAGAAGGCCAAATATGAACAAACGGGGCCTTCTCCAGAACACAAACAGGCTCAAGAAGTACCTGGAGATGGAGTAAGGATGTGACACCTCTTTACAGCTTCTAATCCCCCCCAAAAAGTCTTAGTGTCACATTAGCATCTGCTTGCTCCCATCCCCAAACCACGGGGCCCAGTGAAGGGCCATCCTATGGGTCACCCTCTGCACCTCTCACTGAAGAGCCGCTTTTAGCATGTTTTTATAAAGCAAAGGGGATTTCAGCCAAAGGATTTGATTTTTAAGAGACCCCCAACTTCCCCATTGGAGACCCAAAGCCACCACACAGAACTGAGCGAGCTCCATGGATGTTTGGCCAAGGTTCACTGCTCACATGATGGAAAACGGTGGAAGTCAGAGGCACGAGTTCTTCCCCTGGTACCCAAAGAACATTCCTGTCACTGGGAATTGCGCTCCCTTCCATACGCTAACCTCTGCAAGAGGAAACACAATATGTTGTTGCTGAAGCCATTGGGACACAGCAGCGCAGCCAAGAGCCAGGCCCAGGGCAGAAGCCACAGTGGTCCTCCCCTCTTCATCTCCACATGGATCCGGGCTCAGCATCCTTCCAGCAAGGGGTAAGATGCTCTGAATGATCACAGAAGCCCCGCTGCAAGCAGTATTTAGGAGTGCTAAATGGGATGTTATGGGATTCATCTTCAGGGAAACTGAATGAATGAACAGTGGCAAACCCAGTGATTCACCAGTTTAAAAGACAAAGGCCTCAAGCTGTCTGAGTACATTACATGGGAAGGGTCTCCTAAGAAATACTTATCATTCTAACAGTACTTAGTGGTTCCACAGTGCCTCCCAGCACTGTGCAAACATTAGCTTCTTAATCACTCATTAGGGACGATCCTATAGAGCTGGGCCATGCCTCATTGAGTAAAGTCATCCCCAACCCACTCAGTTCCTCTTGCTTCCTCCAGAGACAACTCTGAAGGTTCTCTGATTCCTATGAGAAGCTGAGAGCCTGTTCCAAATGAACAGTGGTGGCATTCCCTGCCTCCAAACAATCCCATTTTCCATAGCAAGCAGAGGTAAAAGCGAGCATCCCCCCAGTCAGAGACCTTCCTCCTTTAAAACCTTGCATTAGAGTTGGGAATCCAGAACGCTCGGGGAGGGAGGAGATAGGAGCCTTTAACAGTGTCATGGGCATAAGGACATAACCTCTTGTTGCAAACCAGGACTGTAAAGGGATGGAATAAGGCACAGGAATGATAACTATGTTCCTACAATCGGCCAGTTTCTTCTCCTGGCCTCAGCTACATGGATTCCCCCAAGCATCAGCCACCCATGCTGCATGAGAGGAGCAGCTCTCCATCACCTATCCACACAACACCATGGCCTGGGCCCTGCGCAGCCACGTTGGAGCAGGTCCTTGCACTGGGGACCTTGCTGGCTCAATGGGGAAGAGAATCACAGAACTATAGAGTGGTTTGTGTTGGAAATGACCTCAAAGCTCATCCAGTTCCAGTCCCCTGCTGCGGGCAGGGACACCTTCCACTGGAGCAGCTTGCTCCAAGCCCCTGTGTCCAACCCGGCCCTGAGCACTGCAGAGATGGGGCCACAGTGTCTCCAGAAAGGGGCTCAGTAAAAACAGAGGTTTGCCCAGCTCAGAGAAGGCAAACCTGGACCATGATGAAAATCCGCCCATGCAGCCTTAGAACCTTCTGCTTTTCCCACAAGGATGCTCTGATCAGGAATCAAGCCTTTAGCTCCTCCCACTTCTCTGAAGTACCGATTTCAGCTCTCAAGTCACTGATCCATAAAAGAAATTATTGTACCTTCTATAGTCAAAGCAGCAAGCAAAGAAAACAAGCCAAAAAAACAGAGGGAAGCATCACAGACCACAAAATCCCAAAGGAAACCCCAGCCCTGACCCATCTCCTTCCAACTGGCAGACCAAGAAAAACCCATTGTGGTGATGCCCCAACAAACCATGGCAGCGTGAAGAAAAGGCTCCAAACACTGTGTTCAGCCTCTTTACCCTGACTGCTTCAGGCTGCCCACAGCCTCATTAAAACAGCCAGAACTGCTCGCCTGGCATCCAGACCCAACACACAGAGTCGCTGTTACTCAGTACTCTCCCCCGTTTCCAAGAACTAACACCTCATTTCAATGTCACTGCTCCCAATGCCAGCTTTCTCCCCTCCTGTTTGTGGTATGGCATTTTTCCTGGGTCAGCCATCTCCTATTCACTGCTTTGGGCACCCTTCCATGGAGCCTGTGCCTGTAAACTTCCAGTGGTGCCAAGTGTTGCATACCTTGTAAGTGTTACGTCAAGCTCTGCCCCTTGGAGCTGCCAAAAACCACCACTCAGTTAGCAAAGCGAATACCTCCTTAGACAAGCTTCATAAACACGCCAAGAAAAACCCTAGACCATAAAGACATTGCTCGCCTATGGAGGCCAAGTTTGAGGTCCTCAGCACCCTTTAATGCCCCATCTGTTCTCCTTGTCACACGCTCCCCATCTGCACTCTGCATAACTGTGTCATACCTGAGCACCCAGATTATTTAATACAACCAATCCCAAACTCCATACCTCTTTTCATGCTTCAACTGCCATCAGACCAGCCTGGTCTCTAATGACTCAAAATGAAGGTGTTTATGCTATGGCACAAAGCAACACATGCAGCAGATAGGCCTCATGCTCTGCATTGCACAAAGGAGATGGCTTTGGTTCCCATCAGCTCTTACAGCCTTCTCCCAAATAAACCCTCATTTCTTTGTATTCTTGACTGATGATTACAGATTCTGAACAAGAAGAAATACCCCCAGAGTTGCACATCACTTTGGGAAACACAGTCACCAGGTCACACTCTGCTCTTTGCCATCACCGCTGCCAACCCAAAACAGAACAAGCAACTCCAGCTTGCAGCAAGATGCTCAACAACTACATTCAACTTCAGCAATATTGAATTAACCCCCCGAACATTTTGGGGTCATTGACAAAGCAGGTACCAGTCAACAATGAAAACCCCAAACTCACCAACACCAACTCCTGCATTACGACAAGGAAATGATACCTGATGACTCTTCTCTTCATCGTCTTCACTCAAGGACTTCAAAAAGAGCAGGGACTTACCATCATCCTGGAAGTCCGATGGAAGTGAAGCATCGGATGTCATAGAAGGGGCAAAACTCCAGCTCTGATTTTCATCAGAACTGTCCTGTCCAAGGCCAGCATCACAGCGATCCTCTCCTAGAATGAGAAGGAGAGCGTGAGTTCAGTGAAGAGGACACATTCCTCACCCCAAATCTGACTGCCCACCCTGTGACACAGGTTCCCTCCTGCCACTGGAGCTCTCCACAAAACCCAACCCCACGTTTGTGGGTTTAAGGCCTAATTCATCATTTAGGATCATGGTGGGATATTCCTGATGCAAGAGGACTCACGCTGGATGTGCGCAGACCTCCCACCAGGAGGCATACAAGGAGGAGGCTGGAAATGCCAGTCTTGAGGCCAAACCACCAGAGCTAGGTCCAATTCTGCTCTTGTCCTCAGCACATGAGCTCTGCATAACTGCATCATCCATGTGCAAAATGAAGGACTATGCCACCTGCTTCACTAGAACGAAGACTCATCCTACATTGTAGGAATGAACTTTGAGATCCTTCCTTGAGGAGCAGTAGGGAAAGAAAGATTGACTCCATATGACAAGCAGGCACATATGTCTGAGTGTGGAGGCAGGAGCTATTACCTCCCCATCCTTGATGTTACATGGAATTTTTGATAGGGAATTTGCTCCCGATATTGGATTTGATGCAGAAGGTACTTAGAGGCTACAGTGACAGATGTCAATATCAAGGTTTAATATGAAAGGACTGCAGGCAGCCTACCTGCAGAAGAAACTACTCCTCACCCTAAACAAAGCCAAAAAAGTGGTCTTTCAAGCTTCTGCCTCCCACTTCCTGAACACACAGAGCCCAGACTGCTGATAACAGAGGTGAAGACAGCTGCTTACTCACTCAACACACAACAAACAGCAAGAAAGGCAGGTTTTCAGCTGATGTTAATTGTGCTCAAGCACTAAAGCCAGGTTTTATCTCAGCAAACAGAAGAGCCGTGCCCACAGGTTCAATGAAGCACTGATGAAAGGGTACCAAGGCCTGGAGCAGAGGTTTACAACGCTCTATCCTCCACCTGGAAACACAGCGGAGACTCCGTTCAGTCTCCAGCTACACAAAGATGTGCCACAGCATTTGGGATGTGGTTTCTTTCCAGCAATCCCTGTGGCAGCCTTCCCTGCCTGCTCTTCAGTGGGAAGCTCTCGGGACCCCTGGGCTCCTACATTCAAGGGCACAGTTTCAGTTCTCAGTTCTTCACCAAAAGGAGCAATGTGGCTGTGAAGAGCATCACACCCCCAAGCTCAGCTCCATGAAACACCAATCACACCGCACGCCACGCACTGTGTCTTGCTGATATTTGAAGCTCAAAGCTCTTGGAAAAAACAATTGAAGATTTGACTTTGAGCTGAACCACAGGCCTATGGGGGGCAATGACAGAACAGAGGGGTCTCCGGCAGTCCACCCTTTAAGCCATCACAACTCCCCTTAGAGGGGAGAAGCCTGGAAGTAATCCAACCTTTTCCCAGCTCTGCTCGCTCCCAGCAGCCATCCCAGCACACAGTGCGGAACGTCGGATCACAGGAAAAAAGGGAATTCAGAAAAGACCTTCTGGGAAGGTGCATCACTCGGCAGTGCCAACCTCACGCTAAGAGGAAAGCTGCGGTCCCTGGCCCAAAAAGGCAGCCTGTGATCCTTCTGCAGGTTCAGAGCTCAGCAGCCAATGGAAGGTGAACAGTCTTCCATCCACTACAGCCCGTTCCTCTGCTCCAGCAAACCGGGATTCACACACATGCCTCCACAAGGAAAACACCAATTAGGGGTTAAAAAGCAGAGAGTGAAATCCCTTCTCCAGCAGCTGTGGGAAGCGGAGCAAAGCAGGGAGCGCATCGCTGACCGCCTGACCTTGGAGCAGCCATTGCAGTGCTTTGCTCGGCTGTGTGTGACAAGGAGATGCTTCTTCCCTGTTTGACTGTTGTGCTTTTCTGCTCCTCGAATCAAAAGGCTCTAAAAAGCCTCTCTGAAAAGCTGCTCCCAGACAGGAAGTGGGCAGCAGAGGAAGAGGCAGCGTTCGCCTTCCCATGTGCCGGGCTCCGCTCGCTGCACTGTGGCTCCTTTCAACCCAAAATGCACCGTATTTTCCAGCACAGCCCAGGGTCACAAGTGTCCCTGGAACGAGGTGCAGCATCATTGCAGCAATGAGTAAACTGCTCCTGCTTTCCAACTAGCAGGAGGCAGTGCAGCTCCCGCGCCTGTGCATGCCTGCACTAAGCTATTTGGAACAAGGGCCCAACCAGGGAAGTTACATGCAAGAATAAGTCAGTGGCTTTCTATAGTGACTTATGGAACAGGGGAAGCTGTTACAGACATCTACCACAGGGAAGAATCAAGCCACAGGTCTCTGCTTTGGTGCATGATGCATGAAATAGCACACAGGGGATGCTGTCACCACAGATGGGCTCCTTCTTGCAGTTCCACACAGGAGTGGAAACCTGGTCCACATGTCCATCACACACCCAGGCTGCAGGATGAGCACACACATATCATACCAAGCACGGCTGGGCTCTGCTGCAACACAAATACAACCAAAAGCATTTTGGTTGGTTCAGCATGAGGGATGTCCTCCAACACCACTGCTACTTTTAGTAACTGAACCAAAAAAGAGAGCAACTAAAGCTCTGCAGACATAGCTCCTTGAAACAAATCCTATCGCCTTCCCACTTGGATTTGCATTACGAGAACTTCTTGGGCTTTAAATGCGCTTCTCCATAAAGTTTATGGAGCAGCAACAGTTGAGGCCAAGCAAAATAAACAAGCAACAACTTGTTAGGGAGCAAGCTATTGTTCTGAATGAAGCAAAAACTCATTAGCTTTTAATGAAAACACAGGGAATAAAAACCAAATAGCACAGAACCCCAGCAAATAATTACCCTGCACCTGACGCAATGCTGCGCTCGCTTCCCACTCAACATTCCCCATCTTGGCGCTCTTTGGAGCATGAACAAAGAGCAGGATTGACTCGAAGGGAAAGAGCAAGAGGATTCTGGGGCTTACACCTCATCCAGGGGATCTCCTGGCACGGTTTGGTTATCCCCAATGCCCAAATACTCAACTTGCTTCATGATGGTTGTGCCACAGGGGAAAAGAAGAGGAAATTACGCCAGTTTTTAGCTGGCTGATGTATTGTGGAGAAACAGCTCCTTGCACAGCAGCAGAACGAGGGGCTTGAAGGCGTTTGGTGTAATTAATACAGATACCCTGGTTCTCCATAGCAAACCTTGAGGGGACATGCTGTGTCTGTGGTGTCCCCAGCATTAGAGGGGGGGCAGTTTAGAGCAGCGCCCATGGGACAGCAGCAGCAGGCGGGTGGCAGCAGTTACACCAGGTCTCTGCAGGAGCAATGGACATCACCCAGATGTGGCTCCGGCAAAGCTCCTGCATCGGAGAAGAACACAGCGATCAAGAGGAGAATGAGAACCTAAGGAAGCATTCATGAGGCTCCATGCAAGCAGCACAAGCAGGAGCTGCAGGAGGAACCACTACCATCATGGAACACACTGTTGCTTCCTTCTCCACAACCTTGAGAGCACAAACACTGCTCTCTGCAAGGAGGGAAATAACCTGAACCTTCCCTCCTATTTGCTCTGGGGCTTGCAATGCTGCAAGGTAGAAGTAAAAGCCCTGTGTCTGCCCTGGCACGGCTGCAGGATCCAGTGAACACCAGGACTTAGGGCAAAGGATAGAAAAACCTCAGCTCCGGCTCTGAGTTTCCCACAGTTCTGCAGTGCAGCATCAGAACATACCCCGGTTCCCATCTCCCCTTGTGAAGGAGAGGGACAGTGACTCAGTCGGAGACCAAACCCTCCTCCTGAGCCCCCAGACCCAAAGTTCTTCCCCAGGACAAGAACTGCCAAAGAAGTTTCCTTCCTTTAAGCTGAATTTGCCTCCCCTTGGGGGGGGGGGAAGTTGGATTAAACTGGATTAATGCATGGCACACACAGGAAGAGAAACAATCAGAATAGGTGAAAGGGCTTTGTAGCAGGAAAAGAACCATCTCCAGTAGCTTGTTAAGGGCACTGCCATTAAGCTTTACTTTGCATTCAGCAAAGGCCTTTATCCGGTACCCTGAGTTTCATTAAGCATCTTTTTAAAGCATGAGAAAAATCAATACCAAGCGAGTTCCATTTACACTTTTATGACAAGCTTGTTCATGCCAAAGCGGAAGTAAAATCCCCAACTCGAGTTAATATTCAAGGAAACGAAGTTCCTGCTTTAAAGTAATGACTCCTCAGCATCATGCTACAAATAAAGGTCTCTGATCCAAATCCCATCTGCCTTCATGCTCGACAGTGTTAATATCTCTGCATTTGCAGGGACTAATTTAGAAGTAATGCATTTCCCAAAGCGGAGCTGTAAAAGTATTATCAATACTATGGTTTAATATCCCTCACTACAATCACTTGCTGAAATTATGGAGAATCACATGGAAACACATCAACAGAGACGCACCCACACAGTAAGTACTGCTCACTTGTAAATAGATTATAGCTTAGCCTTTGTAATGTAGTTACAGCTCTGTCAACGTTGTTATTATAAATTATATACCTTTTTAAACACATTTATGTGCTAGGAAATGTATGGTGTCTCTTTTTTGAATGCCTTAAAGGCTTCGCTGGCTCCTAAGCACCCATTTGGCTCTGTGTGGTTAGTCCTTGTGATTAATATGTGAAGAGCTGAGGTTTTGGGGGATGCAGATTTTCCATACCTTCTCCATTCAGACTTACGCTTCCTTGCAGTGCCAGCGCCCACATTACATTCCATTTGTCTGAAAATCCCATGTTTCCTATTGCACATCACTAGGATACACATACGCATCCATCCCAGGCTGTACCGATAACGGTACTAACAAATTACATGAGAAATTCCCACATCTACAGATCTCAAAGTGCTTTCCCTCCTTCGTAAATAGTTTCTTGGCTGCGGACACCATGCACAGGAGGAAATAACTTTGCCCCTGGCTCTTGGGGCAGACAAGGCCATGGTGAGAGCAGGACCCATCTCTGCTTAGGCTGTGTTTTACCAGCAGGACAGCTCTACCTCACATCAGTGGGGTCAGGAGCAAAGCGAGGGACCTCCTTATGCACAGGAGGAGCCGATCCATCACTGGGTTAGAAACATCGACCCGAACAGGTCTTGGCTGCCTGACAAGTGACTCCGGTCCAAGCTTGATCTTGTTCACTCAGCAGACAGGGTTTCTTTGCTAATTACATGGAGGAAAGCAAATTAATAGCCACTAACACTGCCCCTTCTGTTAAAAGCGAGCAGGATGGAGGCTCTTCGCAGAGCTTGCGGGTGCAGTGAGCGCGGGTGCCCAGCAGGTCGGGCTGCAGCTGCGGCATCAGCCCTCGATGGGCCACACACTTCCCGGAATTCATGAGGCAGGAGATGGAGAACACGAGAACAGCCTTCCCGGAGCGTGGAGAGGGAAAACAGCAGCTTTCTGGGCTGCAAAAAACCATAACCCAAAAGTCAGAGCCCTACAACGGGTCCTAATAGAGGAATATTTTGTTATACTGAAGGGAATTTGGGGTCTGCAACTCTCAGCTTCCAAAGGAGGAAGAGATGCTCAAAGCAGACCGGGGTTAAATTGTTTTCTCTCCCTGCCACACAGCAAAGAAACCGCACGACCATACAAACCCCTGGAAGTGATCCATTCCGAGACTTCCATCTGATGGGCACATACAGAAACTGAAATCTTCCCATAGCCGAATACGGGGTTATTTCTACCAGGAAGAAAGCATCACCAACAGAAAGCCCTGATCCTGCTCCCAGCCCAGGACCGCAGCCCCATGAGTGACATTCCACAAGTTTCCATAACTTTGGCACGGCTGCTTGAAGACAACCGAGCTTCTCACGAAGCCGAAGAGCTGATGGGGCTTGGGAGGGGAATCAGATACCCCCCAAAGCCTTGACGACAAGAAGCTGCTGAGCATCTCTCCCATGACTGTGCTTTCTCATCCCCTGCCAGGCCCCTGTGTCATTCCCCAGCTGAGCCCCCCTTTTCCTCCCTCCAGCTCCTCTCTCACAATCCTTGGCCCCCTTTCAGCAAAGGCACTGCACACTCTGCCTCTCAAGTGGGCAGCAGCTACACGGAACAGCTGCCTGCCAGGGAAGCACAGCGCATTGCAGCCGGGCTGGGACCCAGCCTGAAACCCGGAGCAGCAGCAGATTCCCACGGGATGTAAACAAGTAAACAAGATTTATCCTTTCTTTTATGCCCCAGTAACACATCAGTGAAACACAAAGCCCGGCCCAACGTGAGCAAAGTCAGCCTAAAGCTACCAACGCTTTGTGCTTCCGTCCAATAAGTTATTCCTCATGAGCCTCTTTGAAGAGAGAAGGTTTTCGTTTAAAGGATGGGGATACTGAGGCAGAGGGAGGTGACAAATCTGCACTTTGGTTCGTCTTCTAAAGCACCAGCTCTGCTCGGAACACAGGACTGTGTCTGCAAAGCTTGCAAGGTCCAATAACTGACAAAGAGTTCTGCAAATAGAGGCTGGGACCTGAATAAAAGATGTCAGCATCATCAGTACCAAAAAGGAGACCAAAAGCCAAAGGGTTTTGAGTAATGGCTATTACAGTGTCAGTAGGTTCAGCGTATTTTCTTAGCCAAAACCCTTCCAAGCAAACAAGGGATAAACGGAATTAACCCATGAGGGAGCTGGAGCTTAGCAAGCACATTCCAATGACAAGACACAAGGAGGCTGTCTTGCCCGTATCTGCAGCATTCCACTGCTAAGAAAAAATAAGTACAAGCAGTGCACGCAAAGGCAGGAGCACACAGCACAGCAATAGGCACTCCAGGGACCAGAGAAGATGCCCATTAGGCATTTATGATAATGCAAAGGATGATTTTACAGTGATGTTTCAGGATGGAGGCCTCCTAAAGGGCAGAATTACTGCTTTGTAGCTGATTTGGATGGAATTCCTGCTCTACAAACCAAAGCAGAGCAGAAGTCATTGTGGGGGGGGAAGAGACTCAAAACTCCTGATTTGAACCAGCTGAAGGCTTGGAAGAACCAGGAGTTGGGATCCAGCACTGCTCCTGCTGGGGGTGCAGAGGACACCCAGAGCTCCCCAAGGAGGCTCCATGGTACACAATAGGGCTCCAAACCACCTTAACAAAGAGTTTACATCATTCCCCCCCCCCTTTTTGTGGGGCAGGAGGGTCTATTACCCTATGGGAAAGTTCAGATGATGGTCTGTGTGAGCACTCATACACTGGCCCCAGGGGGACAATCTCTTGCATGTTCTCCTGTTCTGCACTTGGGCTCTGCGCATCCCAACACATTACAATTAACCCCAAGATTTCTTTATCCCAGCGCATTCCTGTTACACAAACCAGTTCAGAGGAGGGTCTGTCTCCAAAGCTGCAAGCAGGCCACTTAGACAATCTCATCACCAAAGTATTTTATTAACCAAAGCGAGACCAACAGAAGCAGTTAATGTTTAACTTGCTGGGGCTCCCCAAACTGCTCGACATTTGGCGGTTTTACTGACTTTTTTACACCTTCTTTATGGCACATTGCTTTATCCTTCAGTGTGCTTTGAAATGCCCTGGGGAGGGAAGCACAGGACACTGACAAACATGAACCAAGAGGACAAGCTCTGTCCCCAAGGTGCTCCAGGTCAGATGGGGTTCAAAGGATGGGGGGGACTCAGTAACCTGAACACACGCATTGATGAAGTAGAGATGTCCAAGGAGAACCTAACAACCCAACCCAGGAAACTGCCCCCAGGTTTAATCACAGAGGTGGTTTAAAAGAGCACAAAAGACCCTCCACATTAACCTCGTTCTCAACAGAGGTCATGAAAGCTTTGACATGAACTGCAGCAGAGTACAATCAAACTGGAGCTGCTGGTACCTGCTCTTTAAGTCCTGTTATAAACTGGGCAACTTCTTCACTTGACCCAAGTAAAGACGGTAACAGCAAACCTGAGTTACTTCTTCCCAATCGAATGACATGTTGATTTTTGGAAGCTATTCCCTTCTCCCTCATTTCATACAATGAGCAGACACCACCCCACCACCCCCCAATAAAAGTGCCCAACATTTACGAGAAACCCAGGGGTTTTTAAGAGACTTTAAAGCTTATGATAATCCCAGGCTGGTTTGGGTTGGAAAGGACTTTAAAGCTCCTCCAGCCCCAACCCCCTGACACAGGCAGGGACACCTTCAACTGGAGCACAGTGCTCCAAGCCCCATCCAACCTGGCCTTGAACACTGCAGGGATGGGGCAGCCACAGCTCCATTGGGCACCCAATGAGACCTAGAGCTCATCTCAGCCTCCCCTCTGGCAGTTAAAGCCATTCCCCTGGGCAGTCCCTATAGGTCCCTGTCCAAAGCCCTTCTCCAGGTTTCCTGGAGCCCTTTTAAGCACGGGAAGACTGTTCTAAGGGTTTCTGATTTGAACATTTGAAGTGCAGTAGCAACAGTCTCAAAGTTGCACAGAACTTCACATTTTCCTAGCTATATATGTAAATAAAAATGCAGATCCACCTCCATAGGGCCCTTCCCAGGGCACAGACCTCTGCCTCCAACCTATGACGTTTTTCCAAGCAGAGCATCATTATTTGCCTCCAGAATGCACACAGTACCTTACGCAGCAGAACAATTCATAAAGCCATGTAAAAGCAAAGCCGCACAGCTGCTCAGAGTCCACACAGCTCTGAAAGAGGAGGGATTTCAACACAAAACCCCTGCAGTTCAGTTCACCCAGAATATAACACACAGAGGCAAAGGAGTGCACGCTCAGAGCTGCAGGAAGCAAAGCTTCAGCGCTGATAAAGGGACCCGTCACGAGTGTTGATATCAAAGCCTTGCTTTTGGGAAGTTCAAGCGCACATGCCTGCGTGTGTATTCTAGTTTTCATTAATGAGCTCTGTCCCACACACCACCCAAACGCAGCCTGGACCGGAGAAGGCATTCTAACAAGAGTTGGTTTGTGTTCCCTTTGTCTCTCCATGTTATGACATCTCCAGGGTTGTAGCTGGCACTCGTGTTTAGAGAGCAAGGGAATTCCACGCATGGCGAGAGAACAGATATTTTAACAACATGTTACAAATATTGTCCATTGGATGTTTTTTCCCTGCGCCTTTTCCAACACATCATAAATCTAGAGGAGGTTTCTGTGTTTGAACCCTGCTCACCATGGAGCTAGAGCCTCTTGGCATGAAAGTAAAGAGGGGGTCTTATAAATACAACTTAGGAAAATCACTCTGCACTCCATTAATTCAGGAACACTCTGCCTCAGCTTCAAAGGGGATCTTTACAGTAAAGATGGTGTTTTTGCTGCTTTAATGATTTGCTACTTGTACTTGTCATAACTACACGAAGCAAATATGCAATGCCAGGGAGCAGCGGTTTAGGGAAGCGCGCAGTTCCGTCTCCCATCCAACTCTGCTTCAGTTCAATTCAATAGATTTGAGGCTTTATGCTGAAAAGCTGCTTCATAAATCTAACACTTGAGGCCTTTGTCTAATGCCAGTTAATGAAAGCAAGCTCCATGCATGCCTCGGATATACACATACCTCAGGCACTGCCACAACATCCAACCCCAAGGATAACTGGTGACCCATAAAGTCTCGGCATCCGAGCCAAAGCGAGTGGGGCTGATAGAGGTAAAATGATACACACTTCATCTAAATACTATCCACTGTAAGTGACCTACTAAGACTTTCCACGCTGTTACTCACCTAATCCTCTTACAGACATGAAGGTTCCCAATTTTTAAGTCATGTTTAATCCTGGCTTATTCCTTAACCCACCTCCCTCCCTACACATCTGTATTGCTCCCGACTTCAGGGAAGTGACATTTTCTGGGGTTAAGTCACAGAGATGGAAGAAGCAGCAGACCTGGACCCAATTCCTGTGTGGACCTGTAGATGTTCTGGTACCTTAAGCACATTCATTGACTCTCAGGTTTCCTACATTTCATGAATTGGAGGAACTATCCTCACACTCTCACATGTTTAGATGACTTATGAATATTTTAAGGGTCACAACCAGGCAGCAAATACAACACTCCAGATAAAGCCATTTGGGATCAATCTCTGATGGAAAACCAAAAGTTACCATAAGCCCTATGAATAGAAATCTGGGTTTATTCATCTAGTTCAGGATGTTTTCTTCAAAACAAGATAAAGCCATTGCCTCCAACTGCATCTACAGTGAGATTCAAGTGTGAGTACATAGAAGAACAATCCCAAACAACTTGGTCGAGTAGAAGGAGCCCCTGCCTATGGCAAAGTGGGTGGAACTACATTATCGTAAGGTTCTTTCCAACCCAAACCATTCTCTGCACAGTGCTCTAAGGGGACCCCCATCAGAAGCAAAACCCCACAGGAGGATGGGGGGGTGGGCAATTCTTTGTCAGCCCCAGGCTAGATCCCTCAGTGGGAGGGCAGAGCCACACTGTCTCCATCTCCAAAGGTCTGTGTCTTCAAACAGGAGATTACTTGTGCTTTGAATAACTCAAAACACTGTACAGACGATTCATTTACCTCGCTCCTACCAGTGGCCATGTCTTGTTACGCTTGCCCATCTTCACATGTCTTTGGGGTTTGGGAATGGAGAAGCTGCAACATAATTCAGTGCAAAGACCCGTTCCAGCAAAGCCAAACTTCCAGTCCTGACCCACAGCTCTTACTTAGCCACACACGCACCTTTTCCTTCTTTAATCCTTACTTCTGCATTGTTCCCTGTCCCTCCATTCTCTTCCCAAATACTCCTCTCTTTCCCCCCTTCTCTCCTCCTTCTGGATTCCCTTGCAGTACCCCAGAACGGCCTCACGCTGCTCCCTCAGACCATTCCTTTCTTCTAAATCAAAGCTGTTGCAGAGCATTTCCTCTGCACTGAATTATGACAAGAGATGGCAACGGCAACAAGGAACCTGGGGGAGGACCACAACTGACCCAGGTTCTCTCTGCCAACTTCTCTTAGCTCACTCTCCACAAAGGGGAGGCTGCTGTAAGACAGCAAGGGCAGGCATGCAGGAAATATATGAAGTGTATAAAATGCCTTACATAGGCAGTCAGCCCTCCTCCAAAAGGAAACATGAGTCACCCTGGGCCTCTGTTCAAAGAGCACCTAAAGAACAAGGCAAAACTAACTTGTAGTTACCCGCTACAGTCAACATCATTTGGTACATATGAATAAGGCACAGCAAAGCTTCCTCTGTTCAGATACAGCTCTCTGAAACCACTCTCATCCTCCCACCCCAAGGCCTACGCTCCCATTTCATACCAATCCCTGCTTGCTGGGAAGTGTCAAGGCCAATTCTATTCATTTCAGCCACTACTGGAAGCCAGCAAGCTGGGATAGCTGTATTCTAGTCTTCAAGGGGATTTCAGCACAGCGCTGAGCTCAAGGAGCTCAGATGCAGTCACAACTTGTGCTTATCCCCTTTAGAACGGCTCTTGACTCGATATTACAAACGTGCTTCAAAGAAACCTTTTCCTTCGTTATTTCAACAGCCAATTCATACCTGGATGTTGCAGTTCTCTCATCAATATAAGCACATGAGATTTATTCCCTTAAAATCAAACCCCACATTGTACTTCTGCAGCTCTTTTCCTTTCAGACGCACCAAGTTCTCATCAGTGCCTCTCCTTTCTCCAGCCACGGATCACAAACCGGAGTTGAGGCTTTCAAGGTGATGGCCAAGCCCATGTTTTCACTCCTTGATTGCCCTGTTTCCTTCGTGTATTTTCTTCCCAACAGCATTAGTTGCCAAGAGGACCTGGGGACACACATAGAGACCTCCATCCCTGCAGACCCAAATACCTGCACAGCAATGCCTAGCGGGGATTTAAGCAAGCTGGGCACTTCATTTACAAATCTATACACGGTTCTACAAACCAATCTTCCTAATATTCCTCAGGCTTCCAAATCTATCAGAGAAGAAAGACTGCTTCAAAAAAACAAAAGCATCCCTCCTCCACCCTTCAAATTGCATGAACTTTCAAAATTTAAAGCAAAAATCTCATTCTGAGCCCTTTTATGTGTTCCAATCCTCTCCCTTTTCTCATTCTGAACACAGCTGTCTGTTGCACTTTCTCAAATGATGCCAGATGCTGGGTTCATCAACCAAACGCATGAAAACAAAGGTTTGAAAGCAATTAGAAGCACCAAGGCTGCACCGAGGCTCCTATTAAAATGTGATAACAGCGTTCTAGTGGGAATCGCAATGCCGCTGCATTTCTGACATTTCTGTGCTGCCAGCCAGGCAGGATGTGATGGAAGTGGTCCCCAGTCGAGGAGGTAACACACTGGAATTCACTCCTGGAGTAAATGAAGGATTAGCTGAGTTGGAGCACTCCCAAGGGGGTTTATTACAGCCCCAGCTCCCATCCTGTTGAAACATTGGCATCCTCCTGCCCGAGCTCAAGTATCACAACCATTGTGTAAGGAGAAAGGATGAAGCCACTGAACCACGTCCTTGGCTGCAGCCTGGTTGTACCCAACACTCTAAATGATCAACCAGAGCTGAGCAACACCAATTCAACATCAAATTGCTCCAGGTCAGCTCTGAGTAAACACATAGCCATCAACTGTCCCTAACACACAGGAGAACCCAGTGACACAGCTTGTGACCTGCAGGCACCCTGGGAAGCTTAACACATCACCCCCATTACTGCAGGAATGAAGATCAAAATCACCATGGGAATACCCCAGCTTGTGGACAGCCACAGCAATAGATGTAGTCCTGAATAGTCCTGAAGCATTCGCCTACACCTGGAGCAGTTTCAAGTTCACATTAACACGAAGCAATGAGACTGAAGGAAACTTCCTCCAGGTTACCCAATAGTCTTGGCTCCCAAGTCAATGGCCCATGGGAATCTCCTGCCCTTTCTGAACCTCAGGCCTTTTCTGGAGCAGAAAAAGTTCCTGGCTTCCTCCAAGACATTTGTGTTAATTGCTCTCAAAGGTAAGGAGAAATGAACTTGTGATGCTCTGCAAGAGCACTAACCTCAACTCCTGCTGCAGCATCACCACAGCTTCGCCCACTTCCAACCTTAAGAACTGCCACACGCTACTCTATATTGTTTAAGCTCTTCTCCTTATTGACTTACACACACATGTCCAGCCCTTCCCTGCTTCCCAAGCTCCTAAGCTCATCCCTTTTTCCCCCAGCTTGTACTCACCTCGAGGCAGAAAGTCCAAGTGGTACCTATAAGATAAAAGAGAGGAAAAAAGACAGACATAAGCATACATGAGTCTCTCCATGATTTGTTCCAGGCTGATGAATAGTGACAGATGGAGAATTCTGCCTTAAGTGCTGTCAGGACCCCAGCAAACGGCCACCACACATCATGTGCAAGAAGCTTCAAGGGGAACTGCAGATCCTAACGATGTTGGCTAGCCCCTGGGACGCCCTTTACTCCCTAAGGAGCCTCCCTCGCATCTCCTCCTCTGCAGTTCTAAAGGCTCCCAACTCCCGTCCATTAGGACAGACCTATTTCACCAAATGCAAAGGTTTATATGACCTTTTGCTCTGCAGCCTTGAAGACCTTTAAAAATCCCTTCCAATGCAAACTACCCCAAGATTCCATTCTACGACTCCTTCCTCAACCTCATCTTACACCTTCCCATCCAGCAGCAGCATGGCTGAGGGGCAGTACACACATTGCCCACTTCTGCCCATGCCAAAACAAAAAGCCCTCCATAAGTTCTGCATTTCTCACATTTGGAGCTCCTCTTGGGTTGACATCCGAGTCATTTAAGAACAGCACTGGTGAGGCTTGGAAAGAGATCAGGGATTGCAGATAAACCACAAAGTGACCCATTCACAAGCAAGATGTGTAACAAAGGGCTGGTCTATGGGCATTAGTGGCAAGAATCCAGTATGTAAAAAATCCAATCAATTCATTTCCTCATTAAAAGCTTTCATGAAGAAAATGATTTACCACAAGCATGGCAGCTCCTGACACAGATGAATTAGCAAACACCATCAGAATCCTGATGAAGGGCAGAATATTTGGCTTGGTTGCTTTGGACAAGAAACATTCAGAGTGCAAAGACAGAAGAAACTTCCCTAGGAGAACAAGCTCTGGGTAAATACCAGCTCTGTTACGCTGGAAAGAGCCTCTCCCTGGGCTTTGGACGCTGCTTCATCAGGGATTGTAGTGATAGGACAAGGGGTGATGGGTTCAAACTGAACCAGAGGAAGTTCAGGCTGGAGATAAGGAAGAAGTTCCTTACTGTGAGGGTGGTGAGGCACTGGCACAGATTGTCCAAAGAAGTGGTCAATTCTCCATCCCCAACAGTGTTCAAGGCCAGGGTGGACAGAGCCCTGGGAGACATAAACTAGTGTGAGGCATCCCTGCCAAAGGCAGGCGGTTGGAACTGGATGACCTCAAGGTCCTTTCCAAGCAAAACCATTCTAGGATTCTACACTATTGGGCAGCAGATCCCTATTTTTACAAGCAGCTCCTTCCTATGCATCCTTCAGCAGCTACATCTCCCTTAGGCTTAGAGAAGTGCCACCACCTACCCAAGGTCAGGGAAACCCAACAGCATCTCCATCCTTTCGTCTCCAATCTACTCAACGCTACTCAACGTTCACTTGGAGATTTCAACCATTAGTCAGTAGCATTCAAAACCTGGGGCAAGACATCTCTCCCTGATTCAGGCTCTGCAAGAGGCACCCACAGTCCCTTGACCGCCCAAGCCCAGCATCCCAAGAGATCAAATACTTTTGTCTCCTCACCAGACAATGGCTGTGAGACAAGGACAGCAAAATCACTTCTTGCTTTGTGAACTTTTGTCTCTTGTGCTTGAGAGACTGTCCTAATCTCCCCTGAACATGCTTTAGTGATAACATTTACTGCACTAGGGCCAAAATGATTTTCTGTCACTTGCAATTCCAGCTCAATAAAAGTATAAGAGCTTTGTTTCTAACCTCTGTCATTTTTAATACAGTAAAATGGTTTAAAAAAAACATGTAAAATTGAGTTCCATTTCCTACTGGACCAGCAAAGCCATGTTAGCTTCACCCAGATCACATTTAAAGGGGGGGGGGGGGATACCAAAAAGATGCTTTGCTTTTTCTTTAGCATAAGGAAACAGTCAAAACTCCTGATCTCATCAGATCAGGATGCGTCTTTAATCTCTTGCTTTGATCATTTGCACTCTGGAAAGGCTTAAGCACAAAAACGAAAGTTAGTTTAGAATGTAATGGGGAAGGGGGGGAAGAATGTCTTGTTCTGCTGGAAGAGGAATGATCCAATTCTTTCATCTGCCACTGGCTGCATGGAAATCTGGAATGAATGACTTCTGTTGAGGGCTGAAAAGGCCCCCACATGCACTGCCCACAGTGGCTGCAGGATGCTCACGCACAGCAGTGCTTTCCCCTGATGTTTCATACATGTCAAAGAGGGAAGGGTGACTTTCAGCATCAGTGTTTCCCCCACCCCTTCCTGCAGATCATCACCAGCAAGTTATGGCCAGAAGATTTCATGGGTTTACTCCTGCATTACCCAGCAACTGCAATCATTTAGGCAAAACACCCATTCTGCTGCAGCAACCCAGGCAGCAAGTAGGGCAAGTTCAAATCCACCCATAGCCCTAAGTCATGTGCATGCTGACAGATCCCAGACTAAAGCATGATTCAGTGCAGCAGAAGCAAGCTGTGCATCTCGGGCCATCCTGCACACAGAGCCCGAGGCCAACTCTGATTCCTGGTCCCAATGAAGTCAATACTGAGCGACATGTTACACCTTTCATTCTTTAGAGTCCAGGTCCTTGAGGGAAGTGGTAATTGCTCCATACACATTCCCCCTTGAGCCAGGCGGTAGGAGTCAGTAGCCAGAGGCTTAATCCCCATCCAACTGCATCTTTATGTTGGATGTTATTTGTCTTGGGATCACTTTGACATTTTCATCTTTAATAAAGATTTCTTTGATCTCCCAGGCACCAAGAAGAAAAGCTTCTCATTCATTTTCTTAAGCAGCAAGTTTGGGAATAGGCCATCTATTTGGTTACATCCTTTTAAGCACTTGATTAAAAAAAAAGCTTCTATCCACCACTGCAGGTGGAATCCGTCAACCAGAGAACCAGTTAAGGCAAAGCACAGCAAAGAGTTTCCAGTCAAAGAGGAAGGTCCAGTTTATATCAGACCTTAAGGAACTGGAGGAAGACATGGAAAACTTATCATATGACTAATAGGCTTCAGCAAAATGAGCTCCCAAAGGAATCTATTGAGATTTCTGATGCAAAGTGAGGAACTAACCCAAAATACCTGATTTCCATTCCAAAGCAACGACTGTTGCATTGCCAGCACTGGAACAAGAGACAGGCTCCAAGTACTCAGAACAAACCATCCACCTCATCTCATCAGGCCCCGTTTCAGGCCAGCAAGAAGCCACAGATTGGTTCTGTTCAAAACAGAAAGCGTTTCCCATGACTGTGTAACCTTTGAGGTTAGGTACTCCCCACACAACACACAGGCAAACAGAGGATTCTCTGGAAATGTTTATGTTCTTTGCTCCTGACACACAGAGATCCCACTTCCAATTCATCAACCTCCTCATAGCAACGTCTCCAGCTGGACCCAATCAAAACTGCAGCTCAAGTGTGTAAGCAGACCTCAAAGGGTGAACTGTCATGAGAAACAGTAGAAGAAAACATTGTCATTGCATTGGAAAGGGAAAACCGAGTCACAGAGCAAGCAGGTTTGCCAGAAGGCTTTGTTCACCACTGGAACTCATTGTCTTTACGGTCTTAAGCCAGAACTAATGCTGGCCTGTAAGGACCAGAGCCTGCTGCTGCCTTCCACAGAGCAGGACTCGGTCTTCAGAAGATGCTCCCAGGATACACCAGGTCCTTGATCACAGATCTTACCCTTGCACTGATTTATAACAGAAACAAGACGGGAAGCAACCTCAAGAGCATCAGTTGGGTACTTGTGGAGTTCGACAATAAACCCTCCACATCCTAACCCTTCCAAGCTGTCCTGTGTGATGGACTCACCTTCCAGAGAGTAGAGTTTACTTTTCCCAGATCTTTTCCTCAAAAGCAATCACCTGACAATAGTGATGCTTCCAGGTCTGACCAAGCAGCACTGCCAGCGAAGAAGTTACTTCAACACTCCCATCACCTCATCATGTGTTTAAAGCAGGGAGACCCAGAAATATCCCTTCCAGTTCCAAAAGGAAGGGCAGATTAAGGCCTGGAATATGCAAGGATAGAATTCCCACCATGGAGGTACTGCTTCTGCCACACTGGGTCTGGATTTGCCCTTTGGCATGAGCACAGGACTGGTGTTTTCTTGAGCACCAAGGTGACTTGGGTTTATCCCTACATTTCCAACCTTTACACAAAACCCAAGCAGCAGAACTACCCCAGGCCACTAATCTTCTGTTGCACAGGGGGGTGGTCACAAACCCCATCAAAGCACAGAAATCCAGGAAAATGAAGTATCAGCATCCCCTTCCTCCCATTCACAACTCGAGTTTGCTGACCAGCATCCAGCACCTGCAGCAAACCCCAGAGCTGAGGGACCCAAACCAGATCCATTTGGGACCAGAAGCACAAATCACTGCCTGAAATCTTACACGCCATATGATGCAGAAGGTCAAACTTGATGGTTATAATGGTCTCTTTGCAGCTCTAAAGCCTATAAAGAGTCTAAACCCCATTTCCCTCTCCGACTCCATTTCAGCAGGAACTATAAAGTCAGGTTTCAATCAAATTTCCTGTGTTTTCCTGTCCAGTGAAGAACACGACCATCACCACAGATGTTATTGCATTAGGTAGCTCAAGAGAGTCTCATTTGCACAAGGATTTGTTGGGGTTTAATGTTTGCAAAAAGAAGAGTTTGAGAAAAATCAATGCTGTACAAGATTTCAGACAGGGAAAAACAGGCGGCTGAAAATGGGACTCAGGACCTCACCATTAGCAAAGTGGGCTGCAAACCACTTCAAATGGGTTCTGTTAAATGGTACAGCAGCAGTAGCTATGCGAAGACTCTGGTTACACAGCTTCAATCATTTACAGACCTCAGGTTTCAGATTAACAATGCATTCACAAGGAAATGGATGGGGGAAACAGGGGTAATTTTATCAGCTGGGATGGAAAATGATGCATATTACTGAAAGGAGCCTAACCCAGAGGCACCAAACTGCATTACTGGCAGAGTGAATGGCCATGGTCACCCCAGGTATAAAAGCAGGTAGAATATGGTAACAGACAAATTGAATTTGTGCCCCCCACCACACCATATATTAATAGAGTAGAATTTCTTCCTTTGCACTCCCCCAAAAGAAGATGGGAGGGAAAAATTCCCCTACTGAGGTTATGGAATAAATTGGGAGCATCCCAGCAGAAACTTGCCCAGACTTCAAAAAGAACCTGTGCCAGCACCTCAGCACCCTGACAGGGAAGAGCCTCTTCCTTCTATCTGACCTGAACTTCCCCTGGTTCAGTTTGAACCCACCACCCCCTGCCCTAACACCGCAGGCCCTGATGATGAGTCCCTCTCCAGCACCCCTGTACCCCCCTTCAGACACTGGAAGCTGCTCTGAGGGCTCTACGCAGCTTCTCCGGGCTGAGCAGCCCCAATATTCCCAGCCTGGCTCCATGCAGGATGTGCTCAGCCCTGATCATCCTCATGGCCTCCTCTGGACTTGCCCCAACAATGCACCAGTGCAGGGCGGTGAGATGCTTTACGTCTCCATTAACACCAACCGATACAACACACACGTCTGTATCCCCACCCTGAGCAGGACCACATCTCCCCTGCACAAAGGGGAAAAAGCCAAATAACTGGAGGAGCTCACTTTTTGGCTAGAAAAATGCAAATCTAAGAACTGCAAAGTCCTTTTCTGAAGTGACAGGGGCTTGCTTTGATTTTTGTGCACAATAAATCTGCATTTAATGGCCAAAGTAAGTGTGAACGAAATCCTGCTCAGCAAGATCATTTCCTTGCTGAGCAAATACATTTCCAGCTCTCTGAAGAATATGAAGGAGGAGAACAGCACTTTGCCTAATTAAGGCCAATGTGGTGGGGCCACAGTCCAGCCCTGGCACTAATGCGCTGAGCTCAATTATCTGCCCATCAGGTCACATCCTTACATTCCTTTTTATCTTGGTCTCACACATTATTCAGCATAATGAGTTGAACAGTGGTAGGAATTACAGGCAGTGCATTTCCAGCAATGAAGCCAAATTACCCTGAAATTGCATTTTCTTTCATTTCCATCTTAAAACTTCGAAAGAAGGTTGAAAAGTGAAGTAATAACTGTAGTTAATATGGGTTGAAGTTTATTAAAACAAGACAAACACACTGCTTCAGACACTATTCTGGATGTACTTCCATTAGTGAATCTTTCCCAATCCTACTATAATGCCTTCCCACAGAAAGGATCAAGTTCCCTGGTGGTGAAGCATCTACAGCTCAGCTACACCTGCAGACCAGTAGAACCAGTAGCTTACTGGTTTGTGACAGCACGTGTGAGCCACATACTACAACCGTAGCACAATCGGACATTGAAACCTCACCCCAGACTTATGTGAGACCCCTAAATCACTCACCTGGGAAAGCAGCATGTGACACTACACATGGATATCAGCTGTGGAGGTCCAGGAAAGACCTTGGCTTCCAAAGGCTCTCCTTCTTGGGCAGCACATCACTTGCATATATGACAAGATCCACTGCAGAGTTAAAAGACCGCATGCAGACCGCTCCTCACCAATAGCACAGTGTTAGAGCTTGGAACATTGCCATCAATGTTAAGGAGGGTCAGAAACAAGGCAGGAAAATGAGGTCTGGGGCTTGTTACCCCAAGCCTGGTGTATGCTGGAGCTCCTGCTGCAGAGGAATGTCAGAAAGTGCTCCTGTGTGTTAGTTATGAGCAGCAGGATTTGGCCTCAGGTTCACACCATTGGTATTGTCAGAGAAGAGCAAATTAAAGGTAGGGTTTCAACATCTACTTTGGGTTTCCTAGTGGGTGTATGCGAGAAGCTCAACATGAGTTAAGGCCCCTTCTCTTCAGCGCTGCTTTGATACACAACAGGCCTGCCCCACTCTCCCCTCAGCACTATAACATTTCACCTCCGGGAGAAGGGAAAAAACAGTAAGGATTTGTTTCCATTACTGCAAACCTGCCTCCCAACGGAGTTTCAATGCCTGCCTGACTCCAAGGAGGTGGAGGAACCATTCATCTCCATAGCTCCTTAAACAAATCCCTTTCTCCCCATCTCACCCCCTGCCATTGTAAGTGCTCCAGCAACGTCGAAACGCTGAGGTGAGGTCATTTAACAGCAAGAAGACTTTCTTCTTTGTTGCTGCTCTTGCCAAAGGACAAGAAGGAGCTTGTGTTCCTGAGCGGAGTCATGTATCCGATGCATCCCAGGTGCCGGACATCTGCTCCTGCCCCACAGCGGCTTTGGACACAGGGAACAGCAGCGGTGCTCCTAAGGAACAACTTGAGACAAACCCTCAGCACCAATGGGCATAGGACAATCAGCTGATGACTCCTGGGGGACCGGCAAAGCTCTGCTCTGGCACCACATGGGGCCCCTGCCCTCCAAACCACACTGCTTCTTAAGCAGGTTTTACCCAACACAAACACTCTCCCTATTCAGGATGAGCGCAGAGTGCTCAGCCTGTGGTCAGGACACAGGTGTACTGCAGAGATCCTCATCCCTCGCATTGACCATGCCTGGGGATCAAACCCTGGATGCCAGGGACAGCAAGTGAAAGAGATTAGCAACAAAAGCAAAGAGATGATTAGGAGGGAAAACACTGCCAGCCTAAGGTTTCCATTTGAAATACCTTAACATGGAATAGGATCCGAGTTAGGGACGGAAAAAGAACCCACTGCTGTGTTCCAACAGCACTCTTTGAACAACCAACCCAATTCTGAAAGCAAAAGAGTGCAGGGACCCATAACTCAGGCATTTGGTAACAGCCTCCCACAGCCACTGCCTGCAACACGGCTCCAGGAGCAGAGCCACTCCAACCTGCCTGGGAAAGGGATAACCGCAGCGCTGCTCCCCTGGAGAGGTAATGATGCGCGAGCACAGGCAGAGCATGCAGACATCAAACCCAACCACTCGCTCCTATTGGGGTCATCAGCAGACCCAGAGGTGGGGGAATGCTATGAGGCCATGGGGAGAGCAGTGATGGCCAAGTTACAGGAGCAGTTACTGAGGCTGGCTTAGGATGAAGCTCTCCCCTTTCAGAGATGTGGATGCCTCTCTCCAGTAGTTGAGCAGTTGACTTGTGTCTACTATGGGCCCCATGATGAAACCCTGCGTGCTGAGCTGGGTCTCACCCTGAACAGGAGCTACTCGGGGGATGCAGGCGCTTCCTGAAGCCCACGGCTGATGATTTCCTGCACAGCAGCCACAAAAGCCACAGGAAGCTCCCCAGGAGACAAACCTGGGCCCCAGCCCCAAGAGCAGGACCTGCAGAGATCTTTTCACATCAAAAGATACAGTCATCATTACTGTAATCTCCCACCACAAATCACTGCGGTAATGGCTCGGGTCAGAACAAGGACATTTGTATACAGAGTTCTTCTCACCCTTTCCAAATGCCACTGAGCAATAAAACACAAGTAGGAAATCAGCAGCGTTCCGCAGGCTTTGCTCAAGGGGCTCCCTTTCCCCTTCAGAAGTACCTGCCATTTATTTCAATAAGCAATAGGACCAAAGCCCATATCTTAGCCTGAGCATCCAGGAGGAACGCGCGCATCCCCTCTCTTCCCAACGCAAAGGCTGCTTCACCAAAGCTGCTTTTCTAAGGAGACTTCGTTCTAAACGCAATATCCCAAATGGTATTCTTAGGCTAAGACAGAGCTAAAGCCAAGGTCATGGTCTGCATCACAGCAGCAATGTTTGCCCCAGCACCCTAAAGGCTGCTCCTTCTTGAGCACATCAAACCACACGCTCCGGGAAGCCAGAGGTCCCCAGGAGGATGATCATGGCAGCATCTCTTTCCCCACCTCTCAAGCACTGTTCACAACTCAAACAGCTCATGGAGACAGACCACCTACTTTGGGAAGCAAGAACAAGGCAGTAACTCCAAGTCTGCAGCTGCCTTACATTTATCAAGTTCCATGCTATTTGTAGTTCATTGGAGTTGCACTATGTGCAAATAAAGAGTTGTCACTTTTCAAGTTGCACATTTCTAGAATGGATAAAATAAAAGCTTGACTTGATGTCCAGTACTTCAGGCTCAGAATTCTGCTTATTTAACTCTTTCCATCCAATACCTGCCAATGAGAGGAGCTAAACCACATCAATTTGCTGCAAAGCTGCAATGAAGACCCCTCTGCAGCATCATAGGACATCATTACACACCCATTCTGCCGTTAGACATGCCACAGCCCCAGTTTCCAAAGGCTTCATCTTCTGCCTTCAGCTTGCTTCAATTATTCAGGGCAACCCAGGCTGATAATTACACAGTCCTGAGCTGCTGAGTAAAACTGATGCTTAATTAGGCAGCAGGAAAGATCAATTAAGATCCAGCAGGACATCGTGCAACATTCTGCAGTGGGACCGCAGGGAATAGAGGCTGGCTGTGCCCTTCCAAAGGATAAAATCCTCCCCTTCTCAGGGGCTCCACAGCAGTTGCAGTTAAACTGGATGCTTACATCAGTCAGCCACCCTGAGCTTTATTGTCAGGTCTGAACGTCAAGTGACACAACTCGTATCTTGTAATAGAGCATTAACAGCAAGCTTTGGATCATGTAATGTAATGGAGCTGAGGCTGAAAGCTTTATTTAAGCCTCCAGTAACCTGTTCTCTCTTTGTGATCCTTGATTTTCCACTAGCACAACAAAACAACCTCCACTTCATGCACTTACCCAAATGACACAGCTCATGTTGTCACACAGGAACTGAACAGGCCTGAGGACATGAGATTTTTGAACCCAAGTTTTAATTCCAGAACTCCTTCTCATCCCTTTGTTCTGTAGGGAAAGTCCAGGTAAGCCAGAACTGAGTTCAGGAGCCACTTGTGACACAGCTTCCTGGAGCAGCAAGCCACAAGCACGAGCCTCTGCCATGCACTGATTTACCCACGAGCCTAAGAAACCAGTGATGGATTCTTCCCCTAGAATCCTCTCTAGCACAAGGGAGAGGGAAGAACAGGACAGAATCAGAGGCCCAAGGCTAGATTTCTTGCTCTGAAACACATAACTTCTTAGACACACATAAAACTGGTTAGAGAACGTACAAACCAGTGTGCAGTGCCTTCACATTATACCAAGCCCTGAATGCCTATTAACTGCCAGGCCACGGGCCAGTTGTCCAGCTAAATACAGCACATGGCACCCCAAGATATAGCGTTACTCTGAAGGACCCCCAGTAGGAAGCAGTGAGACAACACAAACCTGGCTTTGACTTGCTGGAAGCCAAAGAGAATTGCATCCCTCTGCTCTCTTGCTTTAGCACTCAGTTTCTCATTCTGCAGCCCATCGGTCAGGTAGCCCTCAGCATCTGCGGAAGAGTCACAGGTTAAAACTCACAGGCAGAGAAATACCACTTCCTGGCTAAGAAACCTGGCCCTGACTGTGCGCTGGGAAGCCCTCAAGGCCCCATACCACACAGTCTAATCTCGAGACATAAGTCAATCTGAAGACTTCATTTGGAAGAGTTGATCCATTGAAGCGATTGTGGATAGAAGAGGACCTAAATATTACAGAGCTTCTCTTTACTTGCCATGGCATAAGGCAAATTAACAACTGGGATGATCTTCCTGAAGGACAAGCATCGAACACCAGGTTGGTGGTTCAGCAGCATCCCAACATGGGTTCTCCTGCAAGGTTACCTCTGAAATCTTACACCCTGTGCTAGCTCAGCAGAGACAGCCAGGCAACAGCAAATACGGTGCTCTCACACCTGGAAACCACATCTATATGCAGAAGTTCCACATGAACTGGAGGATAAAAGGATTAAGTGTCTTCCATTTGCATAAATATTTATATTCTTTACAAAAACACCTCAAATCTCAGGAAACAAAATGGCTCCAATCACAGCAGCTCTGTGGAGGAGAGCATCACCCTTGTACCTGAGCAGCGTTACTGCTCCCAACCCCTAGCAGAAAGATTGGCTTCAAAGCTGGGGTGTTGTACATCCACAGGCTTCTCCAACCTTTACCTCACACCCCATACCGTGCCACTGTCAGTTTAATACCTTGGTTGCAAGACGTTCAGCTCCTTATGCTTCAGCTGCCAGCACAACAGCCAGCACTGTTGAGCAGACCCCAGGAAGGAGCACAGCTCAAGATCAAAATGCCACATGAGAAAACCTTTTCCTGTTTAAGTCTTGAGCCCCAGTTCTTTTTTGTTGCCTGCTCATGACACACTCATGAAAGGTTTAGAGGATGGAGAGGGAGGAAAAAAAAAAAAGAGGGGAAAAATGAGCTCTTTAAAGTGCGGAGCATAAGGAAGGCCACCGAGGGCATCCCCCAGCAATAGGGCCTCTTCCCACCTCCTCTGAAGAGTGACAGGACCAGGGAGACTCAACCCTTCCCACAGCAGCCCGGGAAGGAGTCAATCCAGACCATAACCCCTCCTCAACAGCCCAGTTCTCTTTTCAGCTCACAGGGAACAACCTCTGCCCAACATCCCATCTTGGAGCTTGAAACGGGCAGTAACACTCATTCACAGCATCACTCCCTAACCCTCGCCTACATCCAGCAGCAGCTTCAGTTGCTCCAGGAGCACAGACATGTCAGGCCAAAATGCCTGTTAATACCAAGTTCATCTCTAATTATTTAGCCCTAGGCAGCCTGCCTGGGATAAGACAAAGGCTTTGCCAGAGCATTCAAGTGAAGCTCTTTAAATCCCAGGCCAATCCTTATATCCTTGTAATCCTTAGGCTAAGTTGCATTTCCAGTACTTCTCTCTGCAGTTCTAATTACACATCCAAGACACAGGACCAGCTTATGACGTGTAACAATGCTGAGGCTTGCATCACAAGTTCATGTATCCAAGCACAAGGGATGTATCTTGCTCTGAAGAGCTTACTGCTGAAGAACAGATGAGGCTAAGGGACAATTTATTATACACAAGCCAGCACAGTAGAAATGGCTCAGCAAGAGAAGCTATGTACTATATATATATATGTAGGCTGCATTTCCACTGTGAGAGACCAAGCACAAAAACCAAACTGCTCCCAGAACTTCTCCAAACATCAGTTGCATCCCTCCATCACTTTTAAGCCCCGATTAGCTCCATGAGTACGCCATTAGCTCTAATACAGTATTTACTTACTGGCATGTCAGCACAGATCAGCTGCTCGATAAGTTACAGCAGAATCAGGGTCACTTCTGCAAAGCAGGCAGAGCCCCTTCTCGGAGCCAGTCACTATGTTTATAGCACCAGGAAATGAAAAAGAAAGCCTAACCATAAACTCTCAAAGTGGATCAGGAAGAGCAATATGTAAGCAGCTCGAGAGTAAATCACCCTAATGTTAGTTTTACTGCTTGTCGGTAACATTATATTCTTGATGTTTATAGATTGCTCTCTGTGATCCACTCGGAAAGTTTACAGGACTCTCCTTTTAATTTCCTGCAGCTAAAAAGGTAAAGGGGGGGAAGCAGTTGAGATTTCATCAAGTGTTTCAGGGGAGTTTCTAAGGGCAATTGCAGTTATCCACTTTAATCCTGCAGGAGAGATGCACAGCATCATAAGAGCCCTGCCACAACCACTGAAGCCCAGGTAGTAAATAACCTTTGAATAGCAGCACTAAATTCAAGGAGTTAATCAGCACTCAAGGAGCAGAGCTGAAGGGTATTAAGGTGCCATGTGTATCCTCTCCATGGATACACATTCCCTTTGCTCTGCTCTTCCCCACTCCTCTGCCATCAGTGATCCTACACTCCATGCCTGGAGGAACTGGTCCCACAGAACCACAGGGGTTCAGCTGTGAAAGGTAACACTGAGCTGGTGAGCTCCAGCACTATTGCTGCTTCACATGATCCCCTCTGCACTCTTATCAGCCCAGCTGGCTGGGGAAAATCAGTTTAGGACAGAGAGCAGATACCCCGAGCTTCCCTGACACTGCACTAATACTTGCAGGATGCACCTGAAGACAGGCAGGGATTCAGAAGGCGCTATCATCCCCATCCCACTTGTCAAAATCCAGCCAGGAACTCTCACACACAGCACTTCACCTTCCTGCAAGCTCAGAAAAGGAGGGTTCATTATGAAACAACGTGTTTCAGCTGCGCCTGGGGCTGAGTCACAGAAAACCTTGAGAACTGAAGCAGACTCCATCCATCCTCCTGCAATGGGATGAAGGAGACATTCTCCCTTCTGCAATGGGTAACAGAGGAACTGAGAACAGCTTCCAAGTCTCAGCCCCAAAATCCCCAGTGTTTAAACTCCAGAGCTACTCCTGATGCTACCTCAATGCTGACTCGGTTTATTTGCCCTCACAAAGCAGAGCATTTTGCTGCTTACTTCTAAATGGGCATCGCAGCTGTGCAAGTGTCACCATCTCCTGTCCCCCCTCTTGCCCACACTGCAGCAAGGAAACAGCTTTCCAGACCCACTTCCTGAAATGAAGAGGTCCAAGCGAGGCAGGTGAAGGGAAGATAACCAGACTGCCTTTGCTCTTACAATGGAAAACAGAAGCCCTGGGTTTATGCTGTGAAGTATCACAGTTTTCAGCCTTCGGAAGTAGTTGGTGCCCAACAGATATGAAATAACCTTAAGAAGCTTCAAAAGGGACCTGACTGAGCCCAAAGTGAGGTGGAACTTCAAACAATACAGTTGTTGTAACCACACCTGCTCAGAAACAGCAAACAAGCCCTACAGGCTTGCAGTGTAGAGAACAGCCATACTGTGCTGGCTTCCAACCACTGCAACCTCAGAGATGGCTTATGTGATAACACAACTGATACAGCAAGCCTTCTGCATCAGCGCATCACCGAACAGGCAGTGGACCAAATTTAATACAAGGAAACTGATGTTACTGCCTCCCCTACCTGGGATTTCTTCCTTTAAGAACAAGGACTCTTACACTGATGCAGTTTGTGACCGCTGCAATAGCTCAAGCTCCTTCATTCCCAGCCTGCAGAGCTAGAAACCTCCTCAGCCACTGGAAGGCCTTAAGACTGCGCGGATTGTTAAGACACAGCAAGTTTGATCCCGGGTATGTGACATGCAATTAATCTCCATTCATAGCCTGCTCTACCTGTCAGCAAACAAAGGCTGTGCTTTAGAAGGAGATCTGAAGCCTTCAATTAAAACCAGTCAGCTAACAAGAAAATAATCCAAGTTAAAGGGAGGTGGCAGGTGCAGAAATGAGCTGTTTACAGAAGTGTCAGCGCCGTGCAGCAAAGGGCTGCACATCAAAACCAGGAGAGGGTGAACTTCACCCAAGCACAGAACAGAGGGGAAAATTCACCCCTCTATCTGGGGGAAGACACAAAGCATCTGGAAGGGAACTCTGATGGGCTTCGAGACCGACGCATCCCAGGGCTGGAAGTTATCCCGCATCTTCAGCGGGGACTGGAGCAATAGGACAAGGGGTGATGGGTTGAAACTGAAATGGAGGAAGTTCAGGTTGGAGGTAAGAGGAAGCAGTTCTTCCCTGTGAGGGTGCTGAGCGCTGGCACAGGGTGCCCAGAGAAGCTGTGGCTGCCCCATCCCTGCAGCGCTCAAGGCCAGGTTGGACACAGGGCTTGGAGCAAGCTGCTCTATGGAAGGTGTCCCTGCCCATGGCAGGGGTTGGAGCTGGATGGGCTTTGAGGTCCCTTCCAACCCAAACCTACCCAGGAGTCTGTGATCTCCAAGAGAAATGGGCGAGCGCTCAGCGCTGCCAGGAGCCACCACAACAGGAAGCCAAATGTCAGAAAGTCTTGTGGCATCTCTACAGCAAGATGCTAACGGCTCCTTCCCCACCAACAACCCACCTGCAGCAGCAGGATGTGTCCTCACACATGCACTGTTGATCAGGGACTGGGGCTCACCCATGGCTCCAGCCTGAAGCACTGCAGAGGATTTACTGATGGGCAGGTTCTAACGTGGTCACCTCCATCAGCACTTCTCTCCCCATGGGATCAGCAATAGCTGCTAAAGCCCATGCAGAACTCATGTATGGATGTGAAGTATGTTTAGTAGAAGAGCTCAGCATGGTTTCCACATGGCTGACCCACCACTGCAACAAGTGGAGGTGCTGCAGCTCGAGTTTGGGGAGAAATTCATGGAAAGCAAGCCTTACACACACATAGAAGTAAATGGTGTCACAGCTCAGCACATTCACTCAGAAGCTGAGGCCTCAGGAAGCCACACACGTTCTCAAGCACAAGTGGGGTTTGGAGCTAGCACTTCACTGCAGCCCCACTTCCAATGGGGTTGAAGCCTTCCTGAGGCTGCAGCCCACTGAGGGAGCTCACTGCATCCACAGCACCACATACAACACTCACAACAGCAGAAGCCAGGAGGTATCTGTCACAGCCACACCAAAGCCCACAGAGCAAGCTCCCTGCAGCACACAGGCTTCTTCCACCCTTTGTGTCCGCTCCCGCATCTCACGGAGATACCCATAGAGCATCAACACCCGAGCAGAAAGCACACAGTGGGAACACGCAGCCATGCCCCGATCTTTGCCAGACCCTGAGACAATCGAAGAGCCTCCCTACCCTTCCACAGCCATGGAGCCACGTGCAGTGTCCCGAGCACCAGGACACACACCGTAAGCTCCCACAGTCCCTGCGCTCCTCCCTCGGGTTCAGCAGTGAGGCACAAAAAGCTTTTCAGCTCTTCCCCTGCAACCACAGCGCATTTCGCCCATTAAGCAGAAGCGGAAGCAAAGAGGAAAACGTGGTTACCTTCCAGAAGCTTCTGAACATCCTCTGGGATCATGGTGCCTGCCATCATCCTTCCCACAGGAGCCAAACCTCCTGCCCGGGCTCCGGTCCTTCGGGGAGCGGGAAAGGAAGCACATGAAGGGCGGGGACACCCCAAAAAGGTGGGAGGGACCATGGGGCTCTGCTCTGATGCCTCCTCCCCATCCAACCCTCCTCTATCGGCAGCTGATGCCCCGATCCGGAGCGCTTCCTGAGCCCGGGGCTCCAGCAGAGGCACTGCGGGAGCGCCCCGCGCCAGCCCGGCTGGGGCTGAGCTGCTCCATCGGTGCCTTAATGGGTAACACTTGGGCACCTCTTTCATTAGCACTTAATGAGTGCATCTGCTGCAGAGCAGCCTCACCTGAGGCTGTGTGGGGCTGATCCACCCTCCTGCGCCGGATCCTGGCCCAACAGGAGCTGGGGGGTGGGTTTGTTCCAGGTAAAGCCGCTCTTTCTCCTCTAATTTTTAGGTGAAGAGAACGGAATTTGGTTGTTCCGCAGCAGAAATTCCCTTTTCCCGTATCCCGCGCAGGAAGGGGTCTACATTGTCACAGCCATTCACATTTCTGTGTCTTGCCCAAACAGCACGGTTGCACACTAACTTGCTTCATGACAGGCAATAAGTACAGCCTGTTCTCTACAAGCCAAAAATGGCATTGCATGAGATGAAGCTCATGAGGGATTCCAAAGGCTTCTTTAAGATTTCCCATGGGTTAAGTGTGTGGGATCCCATCCTTCCTTTGCAATCTCCTGCTATCAAGCAAATGTTTATTACCATAGCACATAGAAAAGGTTCTTCTGAACATGTACAAGTGGCATGGTTTAGTGGGAGGTGTCCCTGCCCATGGCAGGGGGATTGCAACTGGATGACCTTAAGGTCCTTTCCAACCCCAACTATCCTATGATTCCATAAGACATATCTTCAATAGATGTGGAGGTCTTGAAGCACATTGAAAATCACTGCAGTTCAGGGGAGATTGCCTTGCTAGAAAGCATATCCATTGCAGCAGTCATCCCCGTTACATCTCCTAGTCAGGAAGGGTTTCATGAGTCAGGATTTAAAGAGCTCAGCATCTGCTATGGGAACAAAACGTGGATCTCTGTCAGCTGCCTGAGGCTCTGCACACATCTGAGTGCATCTGAGTGGATGCAGGCAGTGGTAGCGTGTGTAGTGGAGGTGGATGTGTACAGCAGATGGATCCGTACCCATGTTCTCACCTAGAGGTGTTTAGGGATAAATATTTCAACAGGTCTGTGTAGAAATCCCAGTCAGTTCATTACAGTCTACAAATACAAGCAGCTCCTTGCTGAGGCTGCCTTTAAAACTGAGTTTCCAAAGGAATGATCTGGGTCCCTCAGACAGGAGAAACTGCATTCAGATACACCAGTTAGATCAATAAAACCGGATCAATGCAAATCTCAGAGGAAGGAATGCTCATGCAACTGCAAAGAAAAGGGTCATCTTGCATCTTCGCTGCATTGCTGGTGCTCACACAAGCATCTGGAAGCACAGAGAGAGAACCCGAGGGTACCCGCTCAGTGGGTCCTGCCCAGGAGCTGTACTGATGTATCATACTTAGGGGCTGGACAAGTTCTTTCCTCGTGTCGAGGAAGCAGTGACTTGTTTTGCAGGTGTTTTGTGTGGCTTTGCTTTCCTTTGCTGCCGCAGCTGTGATCATTGTTTAAGAGCATATTCACCCAACAAGCGTGCTGCTGTTGCAGTGTTTATGGCAACAGTAAAGCCCTAGGTCCTTCCTCCTCAACTTCTGAGCTGTGTTGCAGTGGTGACCTTTGGTCTTCTGCTATAGATCTTAGGGTTGCCATAAAGCACTTGGAGCAGCATCACGTGTGAAGGCTGCCACTGTTGCACCCTGGATGCTCTTGGACTACACATGCATGGTCCTGCTGTGGTCCTGGCAGCTGCAGACAGCACCAAGCGTGTTCCCCTCAGGCCCTACAGGAAGGTTTGCTTAAGCCCATGTTGGCTGCGCAGCGGTTGTTGTTATTGAATCCATTTTACTGAGGAATACTGAAGCATAGAGGCTCAGCTACCGCAGAGACATAGGTGCTGCTGCCCAAAGCCTCAGCACCAAGCCAAGCCTTCCTCTCAACCTCAGGCAGCTGCAGATGGAGCTGGGAAGACTGATTCCTAGGGAAGTGTCCCGGGTTTCCTTCCCTTTTTAGTTGCCACTTCCATGTCTGGATGTGTAGATGGGTTTGTGCTCAGCCGGGGAGGAGGCTGGGGGGTCTTGGCAGTGACTGGTAACTTCCACTGCATCGCTGTCGTGTGGCATCAAGCTCTGTGGGCTCTGGATGTAAAGCTGCCTCCCTACACGATAAAAGCCCCACCTTAATCATTTTAGGTCCCAAGTTCAGCAGACAGGCTCTCTCCTAATGCTATTCTGTTAAATGGACAAATTCCTTTGAAGGCTTGTCTTGCTTTGAAATGCAATTTCACAGGAAGGCAGATGCGATTGGGTGTAGCTATGGAAACAAAGCAGGGCAGCCTTGGAGGAGCTGAGGATGCGAGGTAAGCCGGGCGAGCAGGAGTCCTGCACCGCGCTGCTGGGAATATCAGAGCATCTGGAGGGGATGGCAGGAGACGTGTCCCTGCTCGGGCTGGTGTGTGTGGCTGGGCCCCAGCGCTGTCAATGGAGGTAAGAGCCCTCTGTCCTGTCACACTGCCTGATGTGGGGCTGAATGCACAAAGCCGGGGGGGGCAGACCCACCAGTTCCCTGCTGCTCCCCCCCCTGCACATCAGGATCTCTCCTTCCCCTCGCTGCCATTCGGAAAGGTTAACAGTAAAAGGGTAACAAGGTTAAACCACAGAGCCCTGGCTGATAACGGCCCTTTCAAGCAGCTGCACTGAAATTAATCTGAAACTTGGAGTAATTAGATAAGATAAGGATGTGTGCATGCTCGTGCGAGCACACGCTGACCCTGGGACACCCATCGCACAAAGCAGTGCAAGATCACAGGCTTCATTAAAGTGGCTCAGGTTATTTGTTCACCTCGTCTGGTGCTGCAGCACTGAAGGTTCATTTCCAGACCCTTTATTCATCTTGCTCAATATCCCTGGATAGAGCACTGACTTGCCCTTTTGTCCTCTCTTCCCAGTACTGTAGCTCCTGCCAATTCAGAGCCGACTCTAATTCTGGCTGTTTCAGAACAGATGCTGGTCCATCTATTTCTGTATCTCAGCTCCTGCCATTCCAGGGCAAATTGTTGGGCCACTGGGTGTCATTTGCTACCTCTGACAGTGACCAACAGCTCAGAAAAAAGGCAACTTTCCAATCTGGTAATGCACCTGACTGCTTGAATAATGTCTCCTGGTTTACAAATCAGCTATGCCATGCTAATGCTCTGCTGGAATCCCAGCCTTTCCATGCTTGTGTCAGTCTCAGTATCCAACAGCTCGTGTGTCTTTTTGTGTGACTAAGTGATTCAGTTGAAGGTTGGGTATGAGCCTCATAAAGCCTTTTCCATTTGTTAAAGCTAAGTGGCTTTGGTTGTCTTCACCATTTGCTTCTGCACCTCTGCTTCACAAGGGCTTGCAGGTTACTGCTCATCAGTTCCTGATGCCAAAGAGAAACAAAAACATGCCAGCAGCTCTGAGTTATGGTGGACCAGATCTGGTCCCAAAGCAAAACTGAATGACTGGACCTTGCTCCTGGCTTAGGGTGCCAGACTCTGGGTTCATTTACCTTCCAGATGTGCTGCATTTTCTCTGCTGTGAAGGTTTCTTAGAAGCAAGCAGGTATGTTGAGGTGTATTTATTAGAGGAGCTGAACACGCCTAGTAAATGATTTCCATCACACCAACCCATTAGTTACAGTGGGACCCCACTGCGCCCAGAACCCCCTGAAAGACTCTGACCAGAGAAGATGAAGTACAGAAGGGAAAGAGAGCATCTCAGGAGAAAACCCAGGGCAATAAACAAGATTGGTGCCCGGTCTGGTGTTCAGGTGATCCAGGTCTACTTTGTGCATGGCAGCCCAGAAATGGAAAGGCAGAGTCAGTTGTGAGCTGAGAGGCAGGAAGGAAGCTCAGAGCTGAACCCAGGAGTGAAGAGGCCCAGATTTCCTCCCCTGCAACACCTGAATGTACATCAAGCTCAAATCCGAACCTCAACCAGGGTCCAGATTCCCCTGTGCTCAGCATATGGCTCCTGGCTGTAATCCTATGTGCCTGAGCCAGGGAAGACTGGGCACACATCTCTCTTCCATAAGGCACAAGCATCCTCTCACCTTTACAGTGAACAGACCCCACTGGTCCATCCACTCCTACATCTCCCTTATGGAGGTGGCCTGTGGCAAGGAAGTCTGTCTCTGGGAGCAGCCACAGTGGTCACTGGGGTGCAGGAGGTCTGAGATGACAACATGAAAAAGGCATCTCCCAGCAGCATGTTCCTGAAGCTAGACGTGTGTATGGGACCCACCACTGGGATCCTAAGCAGGACACAGTTCTGGGACAGCATTTCTATGGCCTCTGGCAAATGCTCACCAGCATCAAGAGGGGAGGATACTCTGTAAACAGAAGGATTAGAAAGATGAGAAACCAGAAATAAGCGGTGAACTCAGCTCCTGTGGATACTGCTCTTCCTCAGGCTGACGAATGGGCTTCAGCTTAATGCAAAGGTGATATTGATCCCTTGCTGTTTGGTTACAATATGTGATGGAGCTGCCCTCTGCCCTGTAGATGTGCTGTAGCACCTCTTCTCTTTCTTCCAATCCTCATCAAACTACTTTAATGATTCTTTTATTGACAACACTGAGCCTTAATGAGGAGGACTGCCACACACTTCATTAAGGCTGCAGAGGGGACACTTCCTATAAACAGCTAGGACCAAGGGCTGCCATCAAGGCTGAGGGAGAAGGATGGAGTTGAGGGAAGATCCGTAGGTCTCTATAGGAGGAAAAGCTCCTTTTCTGCTCCTAAGAGAGAACAAAGATTTAGGACAAAAGCCCACATGATCCGAGAAGCAGTGGATTGAGGAAGGAGAGATCAGTCCTGGAGAAGAGTCTTGGTGGGCACAAAGGGCATGACTTGAGCTCCTTGACTGGTTTCTGGTCAGGATGCAGATGAGAGATGGAAAGATGCTGGCTGAATTTAACCTTGATTTTATTATTCAGTGTAATAACAACAGCATGCCTGCACTGTGGGGAAGGCAGCGTGTGTCAGGCACCCATTAACAATAAGGAAGTGCTGGCTTTGGGTCTGCCCAAGCAGCATTACACAGTTGGCTCCCCTGCACTGAGATCCAGGCCCAGCTGAGCTCCAGTTCAGAGTCATCTGTGTAAGTATCCATCACATAATTACACTTGATGGTCCCGAGATTTCATGGACAGGGCAGTGACATCCCAGATTAAAACAGGACCAGCCATTCTGTGAGGTTTCCTTCCCTCTGGAAATGAATCTCCTACCTAAACATAGCACAAAAGAGGCATTTGGACTCAAGGGTCTGAATTCAGAAGAGACTCAGAGATGATGCTCTAATGTAGCCCTGCTCCCGCATTAACATCCATAAATCTCCATCCATCACACAGTTCTATTTCAATTATTGAGCCAATTTCCAGACACTTTTATGATGTATTGTTTGATTTTATTAACTGGAGTGAAGGTTTAAACTCACTGAATTCCCATAGTAATCTTGCCCTGTAACCCTACCCACCTTATCAAATCTTGCTTAATGAAATGCAGGCATCTGTCTTAATGGCTTTCAAACTATGCTATGTAGACTGACCCAGATGTTAGTTCATAAATAGGAATATTTGGAGGTGTTAAAGAGGGCAGCTGGAGACAGAAGTAGGTCCCTGAAGTGATCTTTTCTCTTATGAAGAAATCAGTGACATGGGAGAAATTACTATAAATCTTCAGGAAGAGAAATGAGAGCCAAAGGCCTGGGGGATGGAGGCTCAGCTCTGCAGGATGGAGGCTCAGTTCTGCAGACAGCACAGCAATAGATTTGGTCCAAAATAACCAGTTTAAGACCAAACTACTCATCTGAAGTATTCTGCTTGGGGACTGTGGTTGTTCTGATGGGTACAAGTAGGAATTTGGGTGTTTCAGCTGAAGAGGATTCTTTGTCAGGCTGCTTTCCCTATGGTGCTTGACCTGTAATGGCAAAGAGAACATGGAAGTGATTACCTGGGGTTCTGGGATTGTAGCCGATGTATAGCTATGGAATAACAATTGTAAGTTGAAACACGTTCTATTCCAGGTCATTGAGGGTATTTCATTGTTGAAGGAGAGGAAAAAAAAGATACCTTTCGAAAACAAACATTTTTCCTGGAGGGGGAGGAAGAAATCCCATGCTTTATTCCAGGTAGAAAATAGCAAAAAGAAATGCAGCCAGCCTTGGAAGCAGCCCTGCAATGCGATGGACACAACGCCAGGGGCTGACTGCAAGTGTTCACTGGGATGGGGAATAAACCATGGGGTTTGTCCCAGGGTTTTGACTGCAGCATCCCAGCTCTTGCCCAGCATCTGCAGCTTCTCCTGCCCCGCAGCTGCTCTCCTTCCAGACTCCTAAGAAAGGAAGAAAAGCTGGCAAGGCTGCATGACGATGTGGTATCCAGTGTGCCCGTTAAACGTGATGCTATGGGAAGCATGTTAGGCTCTGTTACAAGCCCATTATCCAAGCCCGGATAGTGGATGCATTACATCATTAATTAAACACAGAGGTGATACTGTTAGTCAGTGGTCTTATCTACTGGGAGGACTGGAAGGCAAAAGTATTCCCTAAATCCGGGAGCTTATTGTATTCCTCCTGTCATTTTGTATGGGTTACCCTTCCGTTTCATGCTTGTCAAGCAATCGATGAATGTTTGTAAACTGCTTCGAGATCTTCCCATGAATGATGCTGCAGTTTGGGGATGCGAAGTGTCACTACAGCTCATTCACTGGGCAATGAAAGGATAAAGCAGATGCAGAAGAATTCGGCTTGGAAGGCACCGCCTGCCTGTGCGGCTGTTAGTATGTTGCCCCCTTCTGCCAGATGCTTTAAGCACTCTTAGGGCTGAATTCAAACGAGGTGAGGCCCTCGAGACAGGTTTGAACTCAGGGCCCTTACCCTCCTCACATGCAGATTTCAGAGCATTTCCAATGCGAAGCCGCAATTCCCATCTCATGGAAGAGGAAAGTGAGGCTGAAAGTCAGCAGAATGATGAGGAGCAGGGCCCATGTCCTCAGAGTTTTAACCCTGTGCCTTTCCCACTAACCCAATTCATCTTCAAGCTTAAAATCAGAGTCCTCTTCTAGTGACTGCTACTGCAGTGCGTATCCCCAGAGGGGGCAATCCTACAGAGTGCTGGGCACTTCTTCCAGGGAAGCACTTGAGTATGTGATGAACTCCAAGCTTAGAAACTGTCTAATTGCAAACAGTGAAAATAGTACTTTAATGAGAATGGCAGTTTCCCCAGTTAGTGCTTCTCACCTTAGGAAAGGGCACACAACAAAAGCATCTGCCCCAGGAGCCGTGTCACGGGCAGCTCTGTCCATCGGCAATGGAGAAACAGAGTGTGGCACTCCCATAGCCACGCTCCACCTGGAATCTGAACTGTCCTTCAGAGCTGCTCATTCCTCCCACATGGAGAGCCTGTCCATGCCTGACCACGAGTAGAAAGAGCGAGCACAGCCTCTCTGCACGCTCTGCAGCACAGCACACACACTGGGGGTGAGTATTGAACTGCGCCTCTCAGACGATGCTCCAGGTTGATCATGGGTGACCTGTGCTCAGAGCTTGCTTCCCACTCAAAACGTTGATGACCTGTGTGTCTAGGTAATGAGCACATTTGTGGCATTCTTACCCACAGCTTTCCCTACTCTGATAAGCTCCCCTATGCTGAGTGATGCTTCCAGCCCCAAGGAAGCACCTGCAGTCCTGAGGATCTCACCTGTGTCCTGCTGAATGGTCATGGGTGAAATCACACAGCAGATCTCAGGGAAATGAACCAAGTTCCCCATGGCAGAGAACAGCCACCAGACCAGAGAAGCATCAACCTCTGCTACAGCAGGACAATCCAGATTAGAGTCACAACTTACTGTCTGCATCCAGCCTACTCCAGTGATACAGACAAAGTCTGTAGAAGAGCTTGAAACCAAACCTGGATCTCCTAAAGGCAGCTTCAGTGCACCACTCCTACAGCAGGGCCTCCTCTCTTTCATCCCCTTAGCACTTCCAAACGGATCCAGGCACGCAGGAGCAGTGCCCATCTGCTGCCCCTGTTTCAGCTCTAAAGGGACAGGGGTGACTTCTGTGAGAAGTTTGGCCTTTCTTTTAGGTCACTGGTTACTGCAAACAGCAGTGAGGGGTTCTTTGCTCCACACATCTTCAGCTGAGTGCCCTCTTATCCCACTAAGTCTGCAAATCTCTTTCCTTTCTCTGCTTTTATCTCCTCTGCTGTGATTATCTGCTGCTTTGTATCGCGCTTCTCTAAACTCCTGTAGGCCCCTACTTTTAACCCTGCTCCTAGCCCAGAGCAAAGGGAGCTTATTCAAGGTGAAAGAGAGGGCAGTGTGTGAGGAAGTGCCCTTCATCGGGAGGGATGTCTGTGGTGCTGCTCTGCTGCCCCATCCTCTCCCACTCTGCATTTGCATGGCTTTGGGGGATGCACACATTAAAGGCTATGGAGATGTAATCCACCAGGATTACAAGGGTTTACAATTTCAAATCAAAGCATTACAAAGGTCAGATATCCAACCCAGAGCAAGCTGATCTGGGATTCCAGCTGATGCCTTTTCTTTCTCACCTCCTCCTGAACCAACTGATCTCTTAGTCATGGCTCTGCATCTTCTGTCTACAGCACTCACAGTAATCACTCTTGTGGTGCCTAAACAATGGATCTCTTACACTGAGCTGGGCTCCAGGGGCTCCTGAGCTGGTATGCAAGCTCTTATTCTTTGTACCATGATAGCTTTGTTGAATCCTTTCATAGTGCAGATTTCTACTGGGATAGGCAAGCGGCACTAAGAGATGCCCCAGAGAGCTTACAGTCAATGCATAAGGCAGGAGACAAGAGAGGGAAACAAAGAGGTAGGACCTTAAGGGGTGCAGGGCTGAGAGGCTAGTGGAAAATTCAGCTGGATGCATTGGTCATCCGCCTGTCTGACTCCCTGGCAGCATCCCTGACTCCTCACAACATGAAATACCCCTTATGCATCACTCCGATCCTTGCTTCTAGCTCCTGAGTCTGTTCCCCGTGTTTCAGCTCTCCTTGCCACAGTTCACTTTCTTCTGCTCAGGCAAACCTGTGTCGCTCCCTCATGCTGGTTCGATCATAATCGTGACTGTTCTTTCCTCTGCGCCACATATGTTAAAACACACAGCTCCAGTTCTCACTCCCTGCTGCCTGGGGAAGAAGCCTGGATGAGCTACCTGCAAACTGAACTTGCAGAAGCTGATTCAGGGACTGGGCACTCACCTTCCCTGCTCCCCCTGAGCTCGCACAGAGAATCATGGAAGGATGTGGAACGGAACCAAGTGCATCTCAGATCCCAGCAAATGCTTTAGCTACAAGACTTCCCATTCTGCTCTGGTTCCCAGCCACCTGCCCTTATCACCACGAGTGCTTTTTATCTCCTTTCACCCTGCCTCCACCAGCTACTCCCCAGCTCCCAGCTCTCCTCTGTCTTCCACCAAATGAACAGAGAATCACGTCTGCGAGAAGAGCAGAGAGAGCAGCTCCTGGGTCCTGTGTCACTTTTATTTACCTTCATTGCACTGCCTTCCATTGCTTAACAGAATAGTTTTATACTAGAGAAAATTGGAAGCTAAGTAGTTGCCTGTCAGGTAGTGTCTGTCGCCTGTGTGAGAAGCTGACATCGTAGTCAGCTATGCTGTCAGCCATCTCCAGACTGAGAACACCCCCATCTCCAGAGCCACATCCCCCAGTTTAGGGAATGCTGAGGGTGCACTCATTTCCAAACACGTAGAGAAAGAGACTTAGAAGAAAATCAAAAGATCATTTTGCATCAAGGCAGACGAGGAGTAAGAGTGTGTTTGGCACAGGAGAGACGTGGACTGGATGCAAAGCGTGTTTTGGAAGGGTGGAAAGGGAAGGGAAGGCTTTTTGATGGATCCATGAAAGTACTGTGTTTTATAATGAGTTAATACACAAATTCCCTTCCCTAGGAAGAAGAATTGCTTAATAAAGATGAGTGAATTATCTTTCTTCCCCCTCCTTCCTCTCTTCTTCTTTTCTCTTCTTTCTCTACCACCTCCTCAGAGTCCCCTGGAATTGCCAGTCAAGATTACAAGGTGTCAAAGGGACTGAAATGAATTTTGCCACTCGGCTGCTCATAAACTTGGTGCCCTGGCTTCTTCTATTACAGCACCATAGCCTCTACCTTTAAATATCAGCCACCCACAGAAGCAACCTGACTGTACATCGGCAGCAGGAGAGGTTTCCATGGTGACAGGATGCAGGTCACAACCTCTGTAAATGTAATCAGAGCACTGGGACTGGTGTGTGGAGACAGGTTTAATTTCTCCGTTAGCAGGAGCTCTGTGGTCCAACATGTACATAAGCTCCTCACGTTGACAGACAACCTGTTATCTTCAGGATGGCACTGCCTATTGCCAGTCCTCTCGTGCACTTGCCATCTCACCTTCATTTTTAAGCACCAACAGTGATTCCACTTAGGATCCAGCATGGCCCAACCTTCGCTGCTCTGGGCTTTGTGAAAGCCTCTTCATCTCATTTTAGTTGCCCACTGCCTTTTCTCACTTCTATCCCACACTGCCTGCGCAGGTGGAAGCTGGAGGCAGAGCTTAGTCCCCTCCACTCCACATCTATCAGGTCTCTCATTCCTCCTCTGTCTGGATACACAGGTATTGCATTGTAATGTGCCTGTCTCCACAGTGCCTACATGCCAAATGCAATACAGCAGAACAGTGTTCCTCGATGCTGGCTGAGAGTCAGACAACTCTTCAGTCTGGCAGGAGCATTCCTTATGAAGCATCTTGCAGAGGGGCTTTATGGGGATGTACCCAGGGGCTTTTGCTGAGTATATGGAAGATTTACAAGGGCATGTGCTGTTATTTTTATGGGGTCTGGGCTGAGGTTATACTGCGAGAGACACAGAATTTCTGAGTACTTCTGACATATAAAAAAGATGGATATTTACTGACTGTGCTGTATGTTATTTCCAATAGTTCTTAGCTTTATGCTCATCCTTCATTTTTTGGCTATACATCCATCTTGCATTGCAAGCCTCAGTTTATCTGCTTTTATGATGCATAAGAACTGAATAGTTCCCGTCTTCAAAAACAAAAGCAGCTCATGTGCCAAACTGTTTCAGTGGTGTACAGTGTTTAATTACTGACTTCTTCTCTCTTATTAAGTTGAACCAAGAATATTTTAAGCGCAGCTTGTAAAAGCATTGGAGATCTCTATTTTCTGAGTCAACACTTTGCACAGATGGTTTTGGAAGTCAAATAGCAATTACTGCTTTCTCTCCTGTGTATTGTGCATTTGCAGTGAACAGAAGTTAAAGGCTTCTCTCCAGTAGCAGCCACACGCATTCAGGCTTTGCCCCTGAACACCATCAGGCCCACAGAGCAGCACAACGGTGGCAATTTTGACAGATACTGGAAAAGAAGAGTTAAAGGATGTGTTCATTCAGAGTCCACCCAAAATTGCCGGTCGGCTGTAGAGTTATAGGTCTTCGTCTCAGATTGACTGACACATGCAGCAGAGCCAGTGTTTGACTGGGCAGTTAATGTGGTGTGCATGGATCCCTTGAAGCTACGCCACTGGACTTTTGGCTATGAGAAGGCTTTGGAAGTAGTCAAGATTTTCAGCATGCGAACAAGTGTCTCAAGCACTGACTTACACTGCCTTTACCTTGGCAGCAGGTACCAGACAATACTTCACTTTGCCATGCCGTGCCAGTCCTTTCCAAGTGCTCTCAGGAAGGAGTCTGCGGAGCGCATTCCCACAAGTGCTCTTTGAGAGGAACTAATCGATTGCTAAAGACAAGGCTCGGGAGCAGAAATCTTTCAGCCTGTCATCTCTATTATCTTTCTTGCTTCATCTGCCTCCACACTGCGCGTGGACAGAGAACGGAAGCTCCGCGGGATCCTGTGCCGCTCAGAGAGCCCTGTCACCTGAACCATTATCCTGTCTAATTGTGCACAGCAGATTTAGCAGCTCAGAGCAGCGGGCCTGGGTTGTTCATCCCTCATGTGGATTGCTCTGTGCACACCTAGGTGTTCATAGAAAGAGGCACACACGCTTGGGACAAACGTTAACCCAAAAGTGTGAGGAATAGGGCTTTCCTGAGCTTTTGGTATTTGGCTTGGAAAAGCCTTTTGGAAGTATGGAGGGAGAAACAGGAATGGATAAGGTTGGGCAGGGGGAGGATTTTTCCACCTTTGATCCTCGGATTGTCCTGTTCAGCTGAGTGGAATACAAAGCAAGGGTGTCTCGGAGCTCACACTTCACCTCAGCAGTGCAATCGACGGGAGAAGCATTGAGCGAGACCGACAGACTGTCACTGGCAAAATGAACTGTCACCTCCCATTTTTCAGAGGCGCGCTGGGATGAATTGCGGCTTTGAACCATGTGGCCCGTTGCTGATTGAGTTCCGCTGTCTTAGAACCCCACTGAACAAGGCAAGTTCATTTCAGGCTGACGTCCCACTGCTTATCAATTGTGGAGCCAGTAACATTAACCGCTTCAGAGCTGATTTCTCCTTTGCTTCCCCTCCCACCGCCACCTTCCTAGGTTTGGACCTGGAAAGGTCATCGAATAAATCTCATAAAGCCCCAAGTAACATCCATGTGGCCTAGAGAAGGATTAACAGAGGTGCTGTCCTTAAGCAGTGCTGCCTCCAGAGACTGCTGTTCCGGTTGCCAATCTCTAGCAGACATCTGTCCTCATCATAAAAAGCAAAGCAGAACATGCTGCACAGTTCAGCACAATCCAGTGTGCTTGGCAAGCTCTGAGGAGTCAGGGGGAACCCAAGTCCTGCAGTGACAGCTGCGTAGGAAATCAGGATGGAGATGAATTGGAATGGCTGGAGGAGAAGGCTAGTAATGGAAAGGTAGCGATGTGCAGGGTCGCACACAGACCCCTTGCAGAGCTGTGGGAGTCCAAGAGTGCTAAATATCACAGACACTGTGAGCCAAAACCCCCTTCCTGCTGTGTGTCCCACCTATTAGATCCAAAGAGAGTCTTAGCATCCAGCCAGCCTGTGCTGTGCATTCCAGTCCTGCTGACACCCGTTAGCTGGGTCTGGTGCTGCTCTTTCTATCTCTTCATCCCCTCAAGACGCAGCCTCACTTGCTTGGCCTTTCTTCTCACCCAGAATGTACATAACCTATTGCTTTCACATCATTCTGGTATCGCTTCCCTCCTTTCACACCTCTCTCTCCCTCTATGATTACCTGTCTGCTTCCAAGCCAACTCTTTTGCCCTTCAGAGCCAATGTTACCTGTGTCTTCAGCCTCCCTCTTGAAGCCTGGTTTTCCTGTTTCCTCCAACGTTGGTCCTCATTGGTGGTGTGTCTGTATTTGTACCACTTGTCTCATGTCTTAGAGCAGCTCAGGGCAAAGGTCTGAGGTCTGTAGTTGTAGTATATGCATGAAACTTGGTTTAGGATGGAGGAAGCAATGAATCAGCCCTTCCAGCAAGGTGCTGGAGGACAGGAATTGCTCCCCTCATTGTGTTCTCAGGAAAGGTGGACACACGTAGCAGTCATAGTGTGGGTCTTTTGCTCATGTAAATCAGAGTCACTCCACACTGAGTAACCCAGCTGCTCGCCAGGTACAGTACACTTGGATTAATCTCTCTTGTAATTCTTTTGGTATCTGGAGAAAAATCAGTTCTTTCCAAAGCATCATCTACTACTCTTGCTACCTGCACAAGCAACTGTAATGCAGTATTTCATCAGAGACTTCCTAAGCTGTTCCTAGCCCCATCCCAGCCTTAGGAACACTATTTTTCCTCAGAATACTTTGTATTCTGTGTCCCAGACGTTTTGCTAAGTGTGCAGAGCTGCAACAAGAGATGGATGGGCCACTGACAAAAGGGGCAGGAGAATTAGTTCCAATGGAAATCATTTAAGAAAAGCTTTATTCAAGATGTCCGTGAGTGGGAAGCTCTGGGCCTGTGTCTCACCTTGCTACAGACTGAACAAGCAGATGAAATATTAGCACTTTCCACATGTTAACACTACAGGATATCATCCATCTTCCGCACCAGTGGGAAGTGTTAGCTAGCATGGGCCTTTATGAAGCTGATTGCTATATTCCCATATGCCAATCAGAGCTTAGAAACTGATTTTGCACATTAGGAAAAGGGACTGTGAATGTGGGGAGGCAGCCCTCAGGCTACGGGCTACCTCCCAGGCTTCCCTTAAAGTACACTGTGCATTACCTCAACTAGCATGAGAAATAGCACAATATTCCCTCAATCCTCAGTGAAGGAGCTGCAGGGGCACAGTGGTTGTGGGAGATGTAAAGCTACGTCAGCTGAGCGCATGTAGCTTCATATTTGGGCCAGAGAGAAGAAGTTTGCTGGTTGGGAAGGTTGTCATGATGTTCCATTGGGGGACTGTTGGCTGCAGAAGCTGGTCCACTTCAGTCTGAGCGAGTGGGCTTGGAGAGAGCTAACGATGGTGAGCACCTGACAGTGACATCCAGTTGAGCAAGGCTCATGTCTTAGAAAGGAAAAGCTTCCCTCAGCAATCCTTCCTTCCACAGGAGCCAGGGATTTGTTTCTGTCAGCAGAGGGAGAGAATCTTTCCCCCCGTCCTCAGGATCTGAGACTGGATAAAAACCTATTACACAGCACTCTGACTCCAGCAAAAGGTTTTCCCTTGTTGTAGGATCTGACAACACATGTAAACCTGTCCGTTATATGGGGCTGAGGTGGAAGGGTTGATATAAAAGATGTTCCAGCACTCACTGGCAACCAAGCAACCCCTCGGTGTCAGCTTTAACAGCTTCCTGGGAGCTATGGGAACATTACGAGCAATTCCTGGCTCACGCTGCATGTCCCCTAACTCAGGAGCACTTAAATACTGGAAAGCTCTGTGTAGCTTTAGAGCTCCAGCCTGGCCGCCCTTGCCCTTGTACATCCTTTGCTGGAGATAAAAGCTTCATCCTTTGGGGTTTCAGTGTCTTTTCCAATACGAGCACTGAAAGCAGCCTGAACACACACACACAGCAAGCTCTAATCCATAGTTTCAGACAGGCAGAAGCGTATGGGGCACTCTTCATTTGGAGAAATAGCCTCATCCTTGTTTCAGTAATGAAGATGCAGCCAGTGAAGTGAGTCAGAGCAGAATCCAACCACTGAGCGCAGCCCTGCTCCATTGCAGCTGGCTGAATATTTAAAACATGCCGACTCCTTCTATCCGTCTTTCCTCAAATAACCAAATCCTCAGGTTTCTGCTGAAGCTCCCTGCTCATGAGGGACAGTTTGACTAATACAGCAATGGATAAAAGGGTTTTCTATGCTTTAAGTATTTATTCCTAATGCTACCAGAGAGTGCTTTTTTAAAGGCCAGCCCTGGGAGGCAAGATGCTTTAATATGAATCTTCCCTCCTCTATCCAGGAAGAGCCTGCAGGATCAATGCTTGTAACGATCCTTCACAGAAATTAATGCCACTGTGCAAGGGCTTGTCTACACATGAGTTATCCCAGTGAGGCTTTCTGCTTTCAATCTGCACCTTACTTTATTGCAGAATAAGTTTCACATAGAGACAAAAGCTGCCTTTGTACGATCATCATGTCATTAGGGGAACAATTAGCTAAACTCCAAAAGCTCATGGGTATTTTCTGACCGTGTCCAGTGCCCGCAGGATGCTGTAGGAGAATTAAACTGACTTTAACGGTCATTGGTCCAAGCTGTAGGAAAGTAAAATTGATGACCAAGGATAGAAGCAAATGGAAAAGTAGTTTCTCATATTAGAACAAGAGCTCCATCCATGTTGTGAACTTTCGACTGTAAATAGTACCAGGTCTAAGTGCCCCCACAGGTGGGGATGTGTGCATGTGTCTGTGTGGAATACAGCAACGGAAAAGAGAGATGAAGAGGGTAAAAGGAGGGGTTTGGATATTTCAGCTTCTGCAAATTCACAGTTCCAGTGGAACAGATAAACATGCAGCAAAAAGAGCAGGGACTGTCATCCTTCACCGAAGCGTGAAGCAAATCTGTGGCTGAGGCTTCCGCAAAGCTTTGAGTGCAACCGAAAGAACTCGACTGTTGTTTTAATTAAGCTCCCGTCGAGGCCTGATCCATATAGAGATTATAGGACATGTGATGAAGAGGACTGCCATTTTACCAATGGAAATTACCCTGAAACAATGACCACCATGAAGACAGCGCAATAAAATCTGAACATGGTTCTGAACTTGCCCAAAATGCGCCAATGTTTGTTTCATTTAGTAAATGAAACAGCCCAAATTCCGGAGCAGAGCTCGGGAGGAATGTTATTAAACCTTGGATCAGGTCAAATATAGCCATGTGAGCCATCACATGGTGTGCAGGGGGTGTGATGTCATCAATCTGGGTGGCAGATGTCACAGGCAGGCGCATCATTAGTCTCTGCAGGGCTGTGTGATGCATGGTGACACCATGGCTGAGAGGGGCGTGATTGATATTTGGTGCATGGAGCCATATGAAAAATCTAGTGTGCAAATAACAGTTTTATAAATGCCTTTCTCATTCTATATGCAGACAGGGCCCTGGAAGGAACCTAGGAGATTGAATTAAGCTTTTAACCCTCTAGGCTCTCCTGTCATTTATTGTTAGGGAATTAATAGGAACGCAGGAATGCAGATGGCCTGCCTGTCAATTCCAAGAGGTGATTTTTCTGATCTTCACAGACATATCCAGCATCTTTCATTAAACACTCATGTACCAATTTGTCATTTTAACTGGGCAGGAAAGAAACTCACGTTGAACTCCTTAGTTCAGGTGCTGTAAGTTAAATTCAGAAGCAGAAAGCCTTGCTCTGTTGCATCTGCCAGACAGGCTTAGGGCCGATGAACAGCCTTCACTATCTGTTTGGATGGGTAGAGGTGTTCCAATAGGATGCTCTAGACCTCTTCTCTTTGCAATCAGAATAAAAAGAGATTTGACAGGAATGAGTGAAGCCTTATAAAGATCTATTGAGATCCCAGAACAAGTGACAACTTAGAAACAGTGTTTTCAAAGGGAGATAGAGAAAAAATATAAGGATACAGTGCCTGATTCAACTCTTGCTACTTTAGTATTCATGGAAGTAGAGATCTTCAATAGGTGCTCATCGTCATGTGAGTAGAACGGAAACTCCATCTTCCCCAAGGCAGAAGCAGTCTCTGTAAATGATCCTTTAACCAACCACATCTGCAGCTGTGTAGAATGGGTTTGCAAACATCCATCACAGCCAAGCACACAGCAGTGGGACCAAAGAACAGAACAAAGTGCCCTGAGGGTTTGTGAGCTTAGCTTAGTTTGAAGGTACCTTGGTATCTTGGCCCTGCCTCTTGGAGGGCAGCAGCTATTGCAGGCTGGGTCTGCTGGCAGCTCTTATTACTCCTCAGGGCAGCAGCAGAAGATGAAGCTTCCCAGGCCTTTCACTAGGAGGGAGTTATTTCTTTTTATTTTTCAGATTCCTTTTAATTTTACTTAAGAAAGGGGTAAAAATTGTTCCAAATCGAAATCCACGCGCGGTTTGTACTTTATGTTCCTTTTTCCTTTCTTTGCTTGAAGTAAATCATTTGACAGCTTCTCAACCTGCCAAGGCATTTTGAAATGCCCAACCAAAGCAATTCAGTGCCCACTATCTTAATCCTAAACCGCCAAGACCAGGGGAACATTTCTATCGACTCAACAGGCACAGATAGGCTGCCTGAGCAAGTGATGGATGGAATGAATGGAATCAGATCCAAGCTCCAAACAAAACCTGGGTGATGACTTCCCAAAGGAAGAAGAGTGAAGGCTCCTGGCATGGTGGAAATGGGCATTCCTGAGCATCACGGCAGCAGCAAGGCAATGGTATTGCAGGAGATATCCTCCCCTCAAGGCCTCTCAGGTATCACATGGAGGCCGCTGGAGGACAGCAAAGTTATTCCTACACCTGAAAACACCGTCACCTGGGGGATCTCTTTATTAAAATGATCTGAATCCAGGAGAGGGGACAACATGACCAATGCCTGAGGAGAGAGGAGCCACAGCCAGTGCACCAGGAGCCTTCCCTTGCTGGGGTTTCACACTGGTCACAGCCATGGAGGAGATGATGAGGGACTTTGCAGTTCAAGCCAGCACAAGATGCAGGAACAGGGAGCAGCAATCCTTTGGTAAGTGCTATCACCACCTCCAACTTCACTCTCTGGGGTGTCTCATCAGCCCAAGGGTGATGCATGTGGCACACCGTGGCTACTCTACTTGTGGGACTGATACAGGGCAGTTAAAGTCATCCTGATGGTTTACATGGGCTTGGGAACTGCCTGTGGAAAAGCACAAGATCCGTGTTCCTAAGGTTCCCATTTATGGCTTTTTACCCCCACCAGCTCATCTACAGCCTAATGTGCTCATGGCACTGAGAGCTGGTGGAGCAAAGAGAAGTCTGCCCAGTGGAAACCATCAGCTGAGCTGAAGAAACCTGAGGCAGGTTGCCTTCATTATGTGCTCATTAAGAAATCTGTAGCTGTAGTTTGTTCCTGTGTGTGTGAGCTCTGGCTGTCAGAAACCCTGACATATGGACAGACAGACTGAATTATAGTCGCAGAGTATAGACTGGGCAGGATCCCCCATTAACGCTTATTGGGGATTGTCATCACTTCAAGCTGAATGGGCTCCAGATGTTGAAAGCCTCGTAGGGAAGCCTTGAAGGTGAAGGTTAGAGGCTTGTGATTTTGCCTGTGTTGTATGAGCCGCCGCCATTCCCTTTGATTTATTATTGTTTAAGTCAACAAGATTTGGTAGTAGGGAAAGAACTGAAGAGAGCAGCACATGGGTGAGGGTGCCTGGTTCTGAGCTGCTGAAGGAATTGCTCTGCTTTTATTACCCGGGTGTGAGAGAAACATTAAGCAAATGACTGTTGAAAGTTTCAGTTCCAAATGCAGTGCCTCGATATTGTCTGCTTTTTACAACAGAGTTTGTGTTGCATTATTTGTGCTTGCATACACTTCCGTGCGTGTATTTCAGTTGTAGAAACAGAGGAGATAGAGCTGTAGGAACCAATGTGTCCTTCAAAAGTGGGAGCAGTTCCCTCGGTCAGACATCAGCTTTTCTAAGGTTTGAAAAGGCCCAGAGATGGGGATCCCGCAGTCCCCTCGGGCAGCGCATGCTGGCGCTGCACCATCCTCACTGTCACAAAGTTTTCCCTAATGCCTAATCGAAGGCTCCCTTGGTGCAGTTTAAACTCATTACCCCTTGTCAAATACTCAGTGAACATGGAGCATGGTTTATTACCTTCCTTTTCGTGGCAGCTTTTCACATGCTTGAAGATGGATAAATCTTCCCTCTCTCTCCTCCCTACTTTTGGTCTCTTCCTGTAGGTCATGTCTTCGAGATCTGAAATCATTTTGTTACTCTCCCTTGAGACTCTTCCCCTGTGGTATCCAAAACTGGGTGAGCTGAGGATTCGTTAGTGCCGAGAACAGTGAGGAGGCCTCTTTGTGTTTCTGAAGTCTGACATCCCTTTTATGCAGGCCAGCCTAATTCTGCTCATGCCTCTTCAGTTTGGGCTCAATGATTGTCCCAGATCTTTGCCTGCTTCCTTGGCACTTATTTCCCAGGTCCCATTCGCGTGGTTGATGATTCCTTCAGAAGCTTGGAATGTAGTGCTCATCTTTATTATCTTACCGCTTTCAGATTATTGCTGAATTCCCTTTATTCTGAGCTCTCTGAGAGCCTTGCAGCTCTGTCCCTCTTCCCCGTCTTGAAATCACCTGCACATAAGCTCTGTTCCATCACCTGAGTTATTAATACAAATATTGAGTAGTGTTGAATTCAGGAGCAGGGATTCAGATGAAAAGTGAGGACTAGCAGCACTTTGCAGGATCAGACCTGTTACGGTCACATATTTACAGCTACCACAAGTGTCACGTTGCTGGACATGTACTTCGCTCTTGGAGGTCATGTCTCTGGTTTGGTGCGCGCGGTACCCGTTTGCCTTCCTGCAGTACAGCCGCTGGGAATGGCTCCTGCCTGCACCACAAACAGGCTTTCTTTCCTTCTTTTTCACTTCCCAGAGTTCATGAACTGTTCCCTGGGCTGGACCCACAATGGGGCCTGAGCCAGAGGAAGGGGCTGGAGCAGAGACCTTAAGAATGGCCCTTACTCATCGATAACTGCTCCCTGACAGGGCTGAAGCATACACAAAGTGGCTTGTCTGTTGTGCTGTCATTCTAGCTGGGGCACCATCCACAGCGGGGCCCTGGCTCACTGGACTTTGCTCTCCAAAGCACCAGAGAAATCTTTTCACTCGCCTTTTGAACATTTAAACTATTCTATTTCTGAAGGGTTGTGAGGATGTTGCTAGTCACCTCTTGAGTTTTATGAGGATGGTCTGTACCTCTGGAACAGGAGGGCATTGACAGGCTCCGTTATGCTGTGGTCTCAGAGCAGGTACAGCCTTCAGATGATGGACTGAAGCTCTGTTTCAGCCAGCAAAGCAACGCTGATTTCCAGCAGCTGAAGAGCTGTCCACCAGAGATCCTGACCACCAGTTGCATTCAGATGGGTAGATGGGAGATGACAAATTCCCTCCTCCAGTTCACATCCAACTGCTCCCTTTCTTCTTTGAAGGAATCCTTCTTTTCTCCTGCCTGACTTCATGTGGTGCAAATGAGGAGTAATTTGACTGAAGACTTTGTGGTCAGAGTTGGGGCAGAGAGGAAGAGATGCAGTGCTTTGTTGGCATTATGGAGTTTGAAAACTGTTATTGGGAAAGTCAGTTAACCTGAGAAACATCATAAGCTTCGGTGTCCAATTGGATACAATGACAGGGGCAGAAAGGAAGCTTCAGTGTCCTCTCTGTGGGGGAGTTTATTCAGTAGCGACTTCAAAGCCATGCTTCCAAAAGGTAACGCTGTGGTTTGAGCCCAGCCGGTAACTCAGAACCACGCAGCCACTCGCTCATTCCCCCTTTCTTTCCCCCAGATTCCAGGGGGATGGGGAGGAGAATCCAAAGAATGCAAACCTCAGAGGCTGAGATGGGAACAGTCCAATAACTGAAGTATAACACAAAGCCACTGCTACTACACTGCTAATAATAATGACAAGGGAAATAGCAAGGAGAGAGAATATAAATCTGAAAAGGAAAGGGAAAAAATGACAATAGGCACAAGTGATGCTCAATACACGAGCTCAGCACCCGCTGACCAATACCCAGCTCCATCCAAGCAGCCATCCAGGCCTCTCGGGTGACTCCCCCCAGTTTCTCTCCTGGGCATGATGTGCTGTGGGTTGGAATACCCCTTTGGATAGTTCGAGTCTGGTGTCCTGGCTCTGCTTTCGCTCAGGCTTCCGTGCCCCTGCTCAATGGCAGAGCATGAGACTGGGAAGTCCTTGATAGGGATTACTTCGCAACAGCTAGAACATTGGTGTTATCAGCTTTGTTCTCAGACTAAAGCCCAAACAGAGCCCTGCATCCCATACTAGAGAGAAAACCAAGCGATAGAGCTGAACCCAGGGGAGGCAGTTACTGTTTCTTTGATAACTTGCAAAAACCAGAAGTCCAAAGCAACTCAAGTAAAATCAGATGAAGGTGAGAAAACCTGGTCTGGTTCCTGAAAAGTGAGTTTTCTATCATCCAGTATGAAAGCATATAAAGGTAAATCCTAAACCTCACATTCAGGCCTTATTCCAAGCAAAGCCACCACGGTAATCAGTCATGGATCCTGCAGTCAGCTAACAGTGTACCTGACACCCTCAGGTTCAATTCTCCTATTTTGCTAATACGATTCCACAGACTATAAAGAGTTGTTCAGTGTATCCCCAAGCAGGAGGGAGATCAGGCTGCAGTGTTTACTGGCTGCTTTTCATTAGGGGTATATCTATTTGTCAAAAGAAAAGGGAAGTCTAGGCATCTGAATGTGTCACAGAACTCCCATTAGAAAGCGGTCTCTGTTACACTCAGGGATGCAGGAGGGAAAAACACTTCTGTCCATGGAGTTTACAGCATGGCCAGTTCTGTCCTTGTTAAATTAAAGGCCTTTGCCAGGGTCTACAAGAAGAGCAGGTTCAGCCTTAAGAAACCTTAATAAATGGAAGAAAAGAATCAATTAAAAACTGGGGGCTGCTATCTGTAGTTATATGACGCTAAATCATGCAAAAAAATGTTGCCTCAAGTGTGCCACTGGCGGGGCATGGATTTTTTATCCTGAGCTTTGCAAATTTCCATTGATTCATTTTTCCTTGGAAGCATTTCTTTTCTGCAGCAAGGATGCCTGCTCTAGCTAAGGCTGAGGTTATCTTTTGCTGTGGGCAGGCAGCCTGAGTGGATGGCAGAGATCTTGCAGCTGAAAAGGCCATTCTGCTTTCTTAGTGTCTCTGGTGTTTTGGGAATGTGTCATTCCAGCAGAAAAGCAGAGAACAACCAAACGAAGGGCGTAAATGGAGCTCCACGGAGCACCGTCCTCTACATCTGAAGACATCTTGAAGTTTAAAAGCCAAGTGTTTCCAGCACTTCTCTTCATAGGCTTGCTCACAAGATCCTGTGGCTGGTAGTATGAGGTTAAATAATTGCTAAGACTCTATTGCCCCCTCAGACCTTTCTCCAAAGCAGGCAGATGACAAATCCCTTTGGTGGCTCATCCCTTGGGGCTGGATGGCTGTTGCTGGGATCGCTGGAGCATATGGGCTGTTGGTGAGCACGAGGAGAGGCTTTTGGAGCTCATATCTACTGTGGCCTTATCCTTCTGCCATAATGACACATGGGCAAGCTCTTTTGTCTGCCAGGATTAATACAGAGGGGTTAAAGGTCCTCAGAACCAGTGGTGTTTAAAACCTGTCTGTAAGTGTTCCTTTCCTGGGTGTTTCTCACCAGTAAACAAGACTTGTGCTATTTCTATGGAAGGATGCTTTTCCTCTTTCCTTTGTTTTCTCAATATATCCTATGAAAGAGCTCCGTGTAGGCTTAAGGCAAGAGTGTTTTGGATGAGGAATCAACCTGCATCTTCTCAAAGGGAGGGAGCTGGAGGAGCTGTGTTTCTTGTAACCCCTTCACCTCTGAATTATTTGCTGACACATGGACACCACATCACGCCTGTAACTCCTAAGGGCTGAGGGGTTAAGTATCTTGTCACTCCAGTATAGACACCTCACTTGCAAATCTCAGACTTCTTATCAACCTCCTGCAGCAGGAGTAGTGGATCCCTGCTGCCAAGCCACAGTGAAAGCTGAGGGCTCTCTCAGAATGCTGGGCAGTGTAGTCTAGGGGGAAAGAGGACTGGGAAAACACCGACCAGTGGGTCCAATGGGTCAGGCTCTACTCTGGCTTCTGTCCCCAACCTGCTGGATGATAGTGGACAAGTCACTTTCTTTGTGCCTCAGTTTCTCCATTCATGAAACAGGCAAGAGAAATGCTGACCCCCATTATGAAGGGGTTTATGGCCAGAGTGACCTCATTCGGTCTCTGAGAGCTGGGCATTGCAGTCTTTCTTGTAGGAAAATGGGTGGAAAAGCTGCAGAACTGAGTCTGTCGCAACTTTCCTTCCACGGAGCTGCTATCTCCTGTCCCATGTCCTGCCCGTGCACGTGCTTCACACACCTACAAGTGATAAATGAACAGCTCCGTTGCAGAGCTGTGTGACAGATCCTTTGCATCACGCTCTTCTGCCCACCTTACCCGCACACCCTGCACACCCAGTTGACAGCAGCTAGGCAGCATGTGCGCTGACACTGAGTCCTCACCCTGCTGACCAACACTGTCTCCTCATTCTCCTGGGCTCTCCCATCTGTCCGTATCTGCCTGCAAGGGATAATTCTTATCCTCTGATTGCAAACACTTTGGGGTAGGGGCTGTCTGTATATGTCTCATCGTGTATGAATGTGAACATTAGCAGCCATAATAATCCACAGCCCGGGATTTGAAGCACATCAACAGTGAGAATAATGGCACATCCCTCATATAACATTCATTGCCCCTGACTTTGAGTACTTTCAAACTGACCACATGGCAAGGATCAAAACCAGATTCCTTCAGAGGACAGCCTTGCTCCTCTAAAAATGCAGGTGTTTTGTAGAGGGCCTTGGATGAGCAACCATGAGTTGAATGCAAGCAGAGTTCAACCTCTCATCTTCTGTCCCTTCATCTCTCTGCTTCCTTGTAGCCAGCAGTTTGCTCTTTATTATCTTCACCCAAGACTACCTGTAATTGTGCTTATTAACAACCTAAACCAAATTGCACCAGAATCAATGGGAAGATGCTCATTAGCGCTGATGGGTTTGGATCAGCCCCTAAAATAAAGGCTTTCCATTGGCCTCATGCTGCGCTGACATTAACTATTTCATTTCCATAAAGCTAACAGGCACATGAGCTGAGAGGCAGGGGACATCCTCAGCCCTTGCGCAAGGGAGTGTGGTGACAAAGGGAAAGGGAGCTTCTGTTTTCAGATCCATCATTCCTTCCTCCTGCCCCTTTTCCTCCTGCCCCAGACACAGCCTTGGCTGCTTTGCAGTTGTTCATAAACACCATCTACATCTGTCCTGAGCCATGAGATGTATTAATCAATTTGATGAGGATGTTAAAGCTTTCTCTTTGCACCTAATTATGGGCTGATTTATAGTACTGGCCTTGTGTTTGATGGAGCTCTCCCCTTGGCAGTGATTTACATGGCATTGGCACCAACCTCTCCATCTCTCCAATACTCTGTCATTTTCTCTGCACCTCTTTCTTTCTCCCTTTCCTCCCCATCTCCCCCCTCCTCCCCACACCCCTCTGCTCCATGTACCCTCATGAGAGCCTAATGACATGTTGACAGACTAGTGAAACATTGCTCCCTCTCCCCTGCATCTGTCTCTGGCTCGGTGGCTCCCCAGTGCTCTCTAACACATCCAGATGGAAGGCCTGGCAGGAGATGCAGAGGCTCTGGCCATTGCCCCACTGCAAGCCCTGCAGCTCCACAGATTGCCTCCTGGAAGTAGTCAGTGCAGAGCTTGAGATTCCCTGGGGGACATTTCCATGCTGGCCAGGATCTGGGACCCCCCCATCCTTGTTCTCCAGACCCCACTGGTATTCTCTAATGAAGTAACTAAACTGCAGTGATTCAGACACGCGCAGTGCAACTCACCTGAGGAACTCCAAAACTGGAGGGGGGGGGATAGGAGGAGGGAAGGATGTACTTCATTTATTTCATTTTAATATCAGAGAGGAAACCAAACAGTGGCACTGGGGAAGTGTTTCTGGAAGGTACAACCTCTGAAGTCTTCCCGCTCTAGTTATTACCCAGAGGTTCCTCTCTGGAAGCTAATGGGGAAAGCGGGAGGAGAATGGAGCAATTATATCAGTTTCCCTCATCTGAACTCTGCCCCAGAGCAGAACCTCTTCCATGTGTTTCAGTCTCAGCCTTCATTTCTCCTTTTTCATTCTCTTTTCTTTTTCCCGTATGTTTTCAGAGCTGAGACTCTTAAAATAAAGCCGAGGAAGACTCAGGATATTTGGAGACATTCCAAGATGAAGATGCATTTCTCATAGTTCATGTATTATACTGGACCAAGCACTCGTGGCTGCTGGTACTAACGCAACTCCAATCTCATCCTCCGCCTTCTTTTGTGCCTGGAAATTGCAAAGTTCTCTTTCCCAGGGGAAATGTTCCTTTCCCTATGGGTGAAAGGGACTCAGAAGAGGGTTTTTTTGCTAACTCTTACTTTCCTAACTTTGGAAATGAGAAGAGTGACGTGTGCCTGAGCCAAGGAGGTGCGCTTAAAACCTCGAGGCAGCAGTGTGGTATTATGCGGCGCATACTGACCCTGAATCCATCCTCTTTGAGCTGTATATCCCCGTTCCCTACGTGCAGCTGCCACTTCACACAGCAGGTGGTTGGTTCTCCAGCTGCCAGATGTGCCCGTGGGTCCAGATGTTTTGTGTGTTTAAAATCAGCCGTACGTCCACAATGTGTAGATGAATTCAACGGTGTGTGCTGCAATGAGCACAACAGTGTAGAAGGTGGAATCTTCTTTTACTGTGTAAATAATACTGTAATGACCCTGTACAGAACTTCCATTCTGTCCCTTCCTGCTAGAAAAGTTCCTGCCAGGAAATTATAGGTAAATCCTTTTCTGTTTTGCCATAATAAAACTGAAGCCTGTTTCCACTTTCTGGGATTGAGTCATTAAAGTTCATCTCACAACCATGACTTTCATAATCGGAACTTTGCAGTTACAGCAAAGAGAAACTTGGCCAAAAGAAGCCAAGATTCCAAACACGTATTCCATATTCATGCGTCACCGCAGTTCATGAAACCTTGTCCATCTTGTGAAGACCAAGAGCTGGGCTCCACAAGATGCCCTTTGCATGCAGGTGTGCATATGTGCAGAACTATGTGGACTCTTTAGCCTCCAGATTGCACATGTGTTCCATTGCACTCCATAAAATGCATACTAATGGTGCTGAAGCTGGAGTCGTGTCCAGAGAAGCAGATGCTTGTCGATGGTGAAGCTGGCTACGCTGAACAGATGAAAAGACATCTCTGCTGCTGAGTGAATTCCATCAGAGCAGGAGCAGCTGCTCAAAAGCTTCTGAAAGCAAAAATCCTCATGAATAAATATTAGGAGGGAAAAAATGAGGCTTCTAGAGAACAAAAGGAAGCAGAGGAAGTTACTGAGAGATGCTGAGACCTTTCATCTCAGTAAAATATGCAATTAACACAACACACACATCTCCCTGAGAAAGGCCTTGCATTTGTTCAGGGTGACAATAGGATCAGAGATAAGGTTTCTTTTGGTGAACAGGGAAGACCATAAACTGCTATTCCTCGGCCTGTCAACACAGGAGCCCTTGGCATCAGTGGTTACACAAAGTTACTGAGTCAGCCTCCTGGAAGTGCTCAGCGATCATTTGATCTAAAGGGAAGCTGCTGCGGTTTCAGGTTCAGAAATGCTCGGCATTCCCTTGAAAAACAGTGCCCATTTTTGAGGATGGCCATACCTTGGAGCAGCTCTGTATTCCTCTGTGTGTCATTGCTTCCAGGTCCCAAAGCAAAGCTGCAGCACCCCATTTCTAGTAGCCCATTTTACACCTGATGCAGGTGTCAAGTGCTGCTGGATCTGTGTGCTGCATGAAGGACTGTGCCAGTGTGAGGTGCAATGCAAAGGAGGACTTGCAGCCTCAGCATTGTCCATCTTTCCAAGGTATCTGGTGATAAGGTGAGGCAGAAGTGGCTCCGTCTCTTCTGGGAAATGAGGATAGGCTTGAGCGCAGATGTGACTCGCATGCTTTCTGTCCACACAGCCATCTGTTAGGCCAGATTTCATCCAGACTCAGAGATCTGCAGTGCATTTAGAAAGAGCTGACCTTAGACAATCTGATGGATTGGGCTATGGGACAGTTGGCTTCAGCTGACGACAAGGAACAAGAGCCTGGACGCATGCTGAGCTGGGGCTTTCCCCTTCCCCTGAGCTTTAGAGCCCAGGTTCAGGCAGTCTCCCAGCATGACCTTGAGGACTTACCCTACAGCTAGCAGGCACGCCAGCCTTTGGAAATGGCCGGAGCTGTGCTGGACTGGAAGTACAGCAGGCCCAGTGGAACACAGAATCTACTCTGTTACTGAAAGCTGAGATTCCATTTTGCCCAATGATTCTCAAATCCATTGCTCAGTTATGAATTCTTATGTTCACACTGCTGCAAATTCTTCCATGATGTATCCACAGCCAAGAAAGAGGCCACCAGGTCTGCATGCGAGCACTGGCATAGCAAGGTGGTTGGGATGAATTTGATCCCAGGAGCCAGCAGAAGATGCCTGGAGAAGCACGTAAAACTTTCCAGTAGGCAGATGTTTGCCCTACACCCTCATCCTCACACCCCTATGTACGCACATTCACTGGAGTCTGTTGGCTCCAGACTTACAGAAAATGCTTTCAAATGTATTTCTTTTCCCCTCCCTCTCCCATTGCTCATATTGCTACTAGGAAATGACTTGTGGCTGCCTTGTTGCTGTACGACTTGCTATGATGGCTGCGAGGAGTAGCCAGCTTCCTCCTTTCCCGTCTGATCCACTTGGACCATTCTTGATGGCAACCTGGGAATCTTCTTCTCTGCCTTGCGATGTGCTCACCCCTCAGAGCTGTCAAGTCATTCCAGATAAACAAAATCAGGGATAGCTGCAGATGGCTCGCAGCTGGAGGAAGAAACAGGCACACGTTGCGGCTGCCTGCGGTTTCAACTGAGCCCAGGATAATTCCCTCCTTCTGCTGCTTCTGGGTGAAGAGATGCAGTTCTTTCTCTTCCTGCAAGCAGTAATAGGTAGGCTGAATCGGTGCAAAAACAGGAACAGGCTGCTCAAAACAGTCCCGAATGACTTTGCAGAATAGAGTGACCCGTTTGCCTTTCTTTAAGTCTTGTTTTTCTTTCATTTCCTTTCCCTTTTCTTTTTCTTTCCCATTTTTGCCCCCTGATGAGCAGGTGTAATTCAGTACTTGCAGAGCTCATGTATTAGGAAACAAGTTGTACAATAAATCCCTCACATAAAAGCTATGACTTCAGGTTATCCTATCCTCATAAAATACCTCCCATTTCTCATTCTCATCTCCATCTCTCTCCTCCCCTCCCCTTTATTTTCCCATCAGATATGCAACTGTGGCTTTTGGTTGAAAACAATCCCATTCAGGATTCTGTTTAAAAAAACAAGTCCCAGAACACCGGTATCTTCCACTAGCCAAGGCTCCGGACTTCATGCATGTGGAATCCCTAACATTATCTCCAGTGCTTTCTTGGTGAGTCTGGTGCATCTGGACTCACTCACTTATCTGTTAGCTAGAAGGAGTTATCTGATTTACAAATTCTGGAGAAGGTACAAAGAAGAGCTATAAATTGATCAAAGGTATGGAGGAGTCTTAGCAATGCTGATAGACCAAAGGGTTTAATCTCATGCAGGATGGAGAAACTGAGATTACAGGGCGGGATGTTGGCTGTAGGGAAAGATACGGGGGAGAAAAGACTGTTCTTGCTCTCCCTGAAAGCAGATCTGAGAGACAGGGATAAGAATGTCTTCAAATTGAGCAGGAACAGAGAAATACGCAGCTGCTTGAAGAGCTTAAAGTGCTGCTGTCAAATATTTTCAGTCCCAATGTTGGCTTGCTAAGCATTGTTTTCTGCCCTTGAGGAAGATGGAAGGTAACGGATTACCCCATGTGTCAAAGGGAATCCCAGGTCTGTGCGTGTTAGACAGGCAGCAGCAGTACTATAACCATGACAGTTCAGTGATTTTGGACTTTTTATCCATCATCCAATGCTATGAAAGTGGCACTGAGCTTCAGTGCCTCCACCAGGGAGACCCTCTCTGCCTTAAAACCAGATCTGACTTAAAAGTGCATTTACCTCCTGGTAGTGCCCTAAGAGCTACTGGTTAACAGCGACCTTAACACAAGAGACAAGAGCAAACCTTTCTTCCAGCACTTACTCCTGGGAGTAGGACCTCTCTCTAAGCATCCCTGTGGTTGTGGCTAAGCCCTTAAAACAGTTTCTGCGCATAATAGCTATGACCCCTTCAATTCTTGGCCTCACTTCAGTGAACATCTCCAGCCTTGGCTCTTGCCAACATGCTTTGGGGACCATTCCTAAGAATGGAGGATTAAGGATATTGCACAGAGGTGATTCAGACCATTGGGATTTAAACCAGCCTGGCTTGAATTTGAATTAGATTGCTTTTGAAGAGAAGAGTTTACGAGCAGCTTGATGTTCCTCTTCACTATTGCTCTTCTGGACACTTGCTCTGATGATGCAAAAGGTTTGGGATCACCATAGTTCCTTTGATGTTGCTTCTCTAAGCACAGGTATTCAACTGATGTTCAAGTTCTCTGTCACCTCCTCTACGTACATGGCTCAAACTATTCAGGGAGAGGTGGTTTCTTACAAAATCACCTCATTTTGTCTTTTTAAGTGCTTTTGATATTTGCTCCATCAATGCTTTAACAGCAAGCTCTGTTGACCGTCAGTGGGGCACTGGGCCTCAGCAGGTCTGCACTTCGATCCCAGGTCAGTTTGCTGGGTAGTTCTGAGCAGCTCACTTTGCATGCCCCTACATTCCCAATTCCAAAATCACAATAATGCTGGTATCATTCCTGGAATCTAGCAGAGAAAACCAGGACTGGTCCTGAGCTTATCTTCTGGTTGTGTTTTATCTTCGTACAATGTGGTATTCGCTGACAAAGTGGGTTGAGTAAACATTATTTATGACCAGTGTCATGTGAAAAAGGGCTTTCCAATGTTAGTGCTGTGGCAGGGAATACAAGCAAAAGGACAGGAGAGAAGGTAGAAGGATGAAGAGTGTGGATGTGGTAGAGGGTTTAATCACACTGTTTTGATAACGGCGTGTTTCTACCCTGGCAAGCCTTCAGCAACTACAGCTGGGGTATTCCTGTTTCCTTCAGTGGAATTCGGGTTATTTGCAATAGCTGAGGGTCCAGTTCCTATGACAAGAGTGAGAGGAAAATCAGGTCCCAGAAGGCATTCTGCAGGAGTGGTTTCCGCTCTGTGTGTCTCCAGAGGCTGATGCTGAGGCCCATCCAGCTGGAGTTTCTCTGCCACTGAGCCGTCAGCTGCCATGATGCTTCCAGACCCCAGTTATTCCTAGGCAGTATGGAGAGCTCCTTCTAGTGTGGGTTTTCACTGCATCTGCATTGATTTCAGCATGATGGAAACTAAAGCAAAACCCACACCTGACAGGCCAACCAGCACTTAACGGACACCTCTTAAACTTCCTTAGCAGAAACAAGAGGATAAGATCCCTTAGGCTGGTAAACACAGCAAAGCCCAGAAAAAACACAGCATCAATTGACCCCAAACCCAAAGTCCTGGGGAGCCCTTTTGCTGCCTGAGGTGGATCTAATGCAAGTGATGCTGTGAGTTCTCTGTGCCAGCACACCGTGGATCTGCAGTTCCTCAGCAGGACTGAGATGGCTCTGTTGCTTTTGATTTGCCTTCCCTGCTGCTTTTGATCTGATTTCCCTTTCAGGAGGTGAGGGAGAGAAGGGCCAGCAAGCCAGACCCAGGAAAGGCACTGCCCCACTAGGGTGCATCTGTGGGCTGGGTGGCAGAAGGGTGCTGCTTTCAGACGCCAGCTATTAGGCTTTGGAGTTGTTTCTACTGTAGCTATAATTGGGAAGTGGGGGGGCTCTTTGTTTATTTAGGCTGAGAGCTTTAAGATAAATGACAGCTCTGAAGATGCTTTTCAGCACTTCATAAATCAACTGCCAGCTGGCCAGCTTCACCTCTGAAATGGCTCCTGCTTTTTTTCTTCCCTTTTTTTTTCCTCCCAACTTTGGAAAGTTGGTCTATCCAAAAGGAAAGAAAAAAAAAAGCCTTCCAGAGGAAGAACTGCGATGAGGAATATGTGCATTTGGGGAAGGGGAGGGGAAATTACTTCATCCTTGAAAGACTCAAAGGGTTTGAAATCCTAGCCCACTGCCCCATTGCAGTTTCTGAATGGAAAGCCATCAGAAGGCATCTTCACTGAGGATTTGCAGAGGACAGAGACACGAGCACGGGAACTGCCACAGCCTCTGCTGCCATGGCAGACAGCTTTGTGATTTCATTTCATTCCCTTTGCCGCAGTCTCACTCAACACATGCAGAGATTTACTGGCGTTCTCTTTCCTTAGCTCAGTTGCTTTGATTCCTGCACAACTCGTGGGATTCTTTGTGCCAAGGACCCAGCATCTCCTCTCTCCAGAGTGAGGCGAGATTCCTGCCAAGAGCTTGTTGACAGCGATGCACTCTCTGTGGGCAGAAGTGAACAGCATTTGAACTCAAACACCATGCTCACTTTGAAAGGCTCTGGACTGTTCTCCAGCCTCCTGCCAAGCCTGAAGTCACGTTTTGTCTGTGTGTGAGGGTGGGGGACAGTGCAAAACGTGACTGAGGCCTTTGGAGAAAGAGAAAAGCACTGACAAAATCTGTGGTGGCTGAATTGTAGGATCCCACATTACAGCTCTGTGCAAGGGGAAGAGAGAGTGGTGTTCTTCCATTTTGAACTGAATTACAGACTAAACCCCATTCTAAGGGCAGCGGAAGACAACACTGTCAGTCTAATTCTACTTCACAATGGCATCTGAGCACACGTAACTGTAATATGGGTTCTACCCCAGTGAGTGACACAGGTACCAAGACAGAGGGACACGACAGGAGGGGCACTGGCTCTGGCTGCTGGAACAGGGAAGGAGGCAATTTTGCCTACAATAGTCACAAAACCCCCATCCTGAATAGAGTCCTATCTCTGAATAGAGTCCTATCTTCTGGCTCCACACAGTGATGGCACGTGGGCAGGTGGAAGTTAATACCAAAAGTCAAGATCTGCCAGCTACTTGGTTAAACCAGGCTCTCCAGGATGGCCTGGGAGAATACATACAGGTATGTGCTACTTGATCACAGGGCATCACTCCACTGGCAGCATCATTACCAGTATAGCCCTTCTGCCTTCATCTCTAACCACTCACTGGGGCAGAATGTCAAAGAACGGTTGGTAGAGGCCTAGAATGGGGGCAATGGAAAGGAACGAGCAATCTGCCTGCGAAAGATCCTGCTAAAATAGGTCCTAGATTCCTTTCTGGATGGGTGGTGAACCTACTATGGCTGTGGGGCAAGTTTTCAAGTTTCTCTGGGCATCTAAACTTAGCGATAAACGGAACAGCCAGAAGCTCCAGCTACAGAGCAACATAAATGCAGCAGAGACAAAAGGAAGAACAAGGATGAGGAGGAAATCACATGAAGAGGAGACAAAGGACTGACACTTGAGAGGCTATAAAACTGTGTGAATCTCAGGTGCATGTCACGGCATTGCTGAGAAAACTTACATCAAGTAGGTTCTAAGCTCGTGTGAACCGACCCAGTTCCACCAACCCCTTGTAAACCACAGAAAATAATGGGGAAAAGCTTCTTTGCAGATCAGAGGTGGGAAGGCCGCGATGTTTAACAAAGGGGCCCTAGGAAAGCTCCGAGCACTGCACAGTCTCCACCTGGTCGCATTAATCCAGCCCCTACATTTTTCAAAATCCACCCATGCTTTAATCTCTGCTCCATTTCACATTTCCTTGTGATGCTGTCCAAAGAAATGCACTCGTTGGCAATCAGCTCCACAGTCACCGCAAAGCTTAACAGGACCTTGATGTGGCTTTTAAACCCCCCCAGACCTTCAACTGCTGAGGCTTATGGATTTTTTCTCCTCAGCAGATGTTAAGAGGGGGACTGAAGCTTGGCAAACATTCGCAGCCATGGATAACGTTCATGCTGATGGCCTGATTCTCATTTACATGGCACTGCCTTTACAATGCATTGGCTTGGGAAAAAGTGCCTCTGCAGAGGATGTGAAAGGAATTTCTGTAAAGGGTCCTTAGCAGGAATGAAAATCAGACTGCCATCTCCCCTTATAAATATAGCGAGCTTCACTTTCTTGACTTTAGTCCAAACCCCCTGATATTAACTTCTCTATACGTGCCTGCTTGAAACGTCAAATCCTTTCACCAACAGCCCTTGCGACAGCCGCAGACTCTGTCTTCAGACTCCTGATGATCCTGATTGTTAATCTGTGCTGCGATAGCATCTAGAAGCTGTTTTCCTGAGTCAGGGCCTTATGGTCAAGCACAGAAGAGCAAAAAGATGTTGCGTTCAGAACGCTCCCTATTTTGCGGGGCAGTACAACTTTGTCACCCAAAGCCCAGGTTTGGGGTTTTCTTCTTCCCCTTTGGTCCATGGTGAAACAGCAGCTGTGACAATAGCAGCTTCGAGCTCCAGGCCTCGGGAAGCAGTGTAGGATGTGTGATGTTCTCAGCCCCGTCTTGGCTTTCCTTGTGCAGAAGCGGTGATTCCAGCACATTCTGTACATGTATTGCTCTCAGACTTCAGAGGATTGATTTTAAAACATCCAACTGAAGTGTGAAGGGTTCTCTTTGCAGATGTTTATGGTCATAAACTGCTTGGTTGACCTTAGAACCAACCTACACTGCCAGAAACTGCGCTAATTTAGAACCTTGTGCATCCTATTTGTCCACAGGTAGATTAGGGGGAAGCAACCTCGTCTTTGCTCCAAAAGCATCATAGAGAATCACTTCTGCAATTTCTGACTTTGGGAAGAGGAGGGAAGGAGGGGAATGTGTTTTTACAAGCTCGGAGGCGTTTCCTCCCATGGTGATACTGAAGCTGGGCACAACATAAGTGGTGACAGTTTATCTGGAGATGCTGCTGTGTTCATTAAGAGGAGCTGTTGCTGTTTATCTGTGTCTTGTCTGCAAAATCAGGTGTTCAGAGAACAAATTCTCAGTGCTGTCAGTGTGCTGTGGTGTTGCATGGGAAGAGGTCACTCATGCTCCCCCTCACGAAAGCTTTGGTGGTTGAAGGGAAACCATCCCAACTCTAAGAGAAAATCCCTTTTTAAACCCCAAACTGGTCAAAACCGTAACACTCATCTTTACGAGCAAGATGAGCTTGCATTTTTGGGGTAGGAAGATGACCATGTTTGTCATCCTACTGACACTGCTTCTTTTCTTCAAGCTAAGCAGCCTGGGCTCGCTTTCCTGAGTTGCCATTTTTCTCTCTATGAAATGCTCAAACTGACACTATATATTAGTTACTTCAAGATTTCAAAGGCTCAGCCAGCTTCTCAGCAGCTGAGAGCACTTGTTGAGTAAAGGGAAATCAATACAGGGAGAGAAGAGGCCTGTGTGATTTAAAAGAGACCATTTTAAAGTCACTGAGCAGTTCTCTGGTGCCTTGTCCTTTCTGTGTGAAATCAGACCATTGTTTCTCTTTGGGGGTGTCCCTCCAGCAGACTCAGCACCAGTTGCTGTACTGGAAGATACTGCAAATGAATTGATCTTAACAGCAGCCACTTCAAATGCCCATATTGTAAAGTTGACCGTATGCTTACCTGTTTGCTTTTGAAGCCCTAAGCCTCTGAAGAAGCAAAGGACAACTATTGGGGTTATGCTGGGGTTTAATCAGCCTCAAGACATGATCCCCTGTATTTAGTATCTATGGGTCCCTTGAACACAAGAACCACTTGACCCTTGTGCACAGCCTCCTGTTGGAACCTGGCAGCTGCATCCCATGTCCTGCAGCCCCCCGTGCACCAGGAGGTATCAAGCACAGCACAGATCATCTGGGGACTGCTGGGCAGCTACTCACCCACCAGTGAGCAGGGGATGCTTATCAGGATGCTGCACCTCCACACACCACCAGCACAATGACAGCAGGACCTGCCTGTGAAATGAGGCCAAGATAAATGATGTATTGCCCTCATCCCTAACAGTGTGGCCCAGACAGAAACCAGGTGGAGGGGAGGGAGCTAGCACCTCCTGTAAACAATCCCCTGGCTCAGCTGAAACAGCTTTAGGCTGAGATGCTGGATTAAGAAAGTGATTCTTGCCCTGGACAGAGAGTTAAAGGCCAGGGGTGATAATGCACTGACGGCCAAAGGTGGTTGGGGGAACTTAACCATTACTCAGCAGTGGTTCATTTGACCTGGCAGGAGAACATCTGATATCTAAACAGTCTCACTCATGCTGAAGCACTCAGAAACCTCTACACTAAATATTTGATGCCCTTGTTTGATAATGTTTATTTTGCTTTCTCCCCACCTGTGTGAGGCTAATATGCTGTGAGTGGGAAAACATGGGGTAGCACATACCAGAGATAAACCACTAACGTGTGATCTTTTTTAAACAGAGATTTATGAGACATACTATGAAGCTGACTGGGCAAGAAAGTAGGGAATTTACTACAGGGACCACTTCTGCATTGGTCTAAATGCCATCAGCAGTTATGTGATCTCCCAGTTCTTCCCTTTGTAAGAAAGTTGTGCAAATCATGACTCAGTTGACTCATAATTCAGTACCAGGATTTGGATCAGCTTCATCTGGGTATCAGTTTCTATACTTCAGTATGGACAGAAGGGGAGGAAGAGGAGGGGAAACATGAACTTAAGCCAGACTCACGTCCCTGTATCTGAGATGGTTCTTTACTGTCTCACCGCTCCACTGTAAGTTAAAACAGTTGTGATGCAGTCATGGTTTCTGGGTCATCTGCTGAAGACTCTGCTCTCTCCTTGTGTGAGTTTGTAGCTGATTGGGTTATGCCAATTTACATCAAGAATGAGGATACCCCAGTTTCCAAGGGTTGGAAAGGTTGAAGCCATCTTCATCTAAATTGATTGCCCCAAACCCCTTTACATTCAACAGAGATCCAGTCAATACAGGCAGTGATAACTGGAGGGTGATTCACTTGATCAGACACAACCTCCTCTCTAAAAGATGGATGGTGCCGGGGACTCTGCTCTCTCCACATGCTCCAGTTCCAGTGATTAGAAAGGGAAGCCTGCTCCAACAGAGACATTGGTACACCCACATTTAACACAGCAAGTCCTGCCCTTGCTGTCACAGGCTGCCAGAGACAACAGTGCAAAGGATACGATCACCACTGGCTTTGTAAGGTGCTTAGTTCTGAATTCAAGAGGTGCTCAGTTCTGAATTCAAGAGGCACTCACAGGCCAGTTCCTGGAGGCTTTTCCATGCTGCCAGAAGGAAGACCAGTTTGAACAGCAAAGCCTCCAGTCTCCTAAAGTACTCCAAATGCCCACAAGCCTACCCAGTATTTAAATGACAGTTACAGCTTTGTCTTTTGTGGTCCTTTGCAAACCAAACCAACCCCCTTCCAGTTTTTATTATCAAGGCATTTACCACACAGAAGGAGAAAATACTGTGTGAGCTGTCTCTTCCTCAACCTCATTTGAAAATGCCCTTCTGAGCTGTCATTTACTTCTTCTGACAGGAAGTCTTGGCCTCTGGGTTAGATACAAAGAACCGCAGTCTTCTAAGAGTTGTCATTGTCTGCTGGTTCCTTCTGAAAACCACAGATCCTGGGGTTTCCATCTGATTTTCCCCTGTACAGAAAAGAGAAAGTTACCTTCATAGAATCATAGAATTATGGAATGGTTTGGGCCGGAAGGGACCTGAAAGCTCCTCCAGCTCCAACCCCTGCCACAGGCAGGGACACCTTCACTGGAGCAGAGTGCTCCAAGCCCTGTGTCCAACCTGGCCTTGAGCACTGCAGGGATGGGGCAGCCACAGCTCCTC
>JASSUY010035547.1:0-55589 GCA_032466535.1 Forpus xanthops
TTGGAGCAAGCTGCTCTATGGAAGGTGTCCCTGCCCGTGGCAGGGTTGGAGCTGGAGGAGCTTTAAGGTCCCTTCCATTACAAGCCAGTCTGGGATTCTAAAAGGGGCAGTAGCACCCACGGGAGGCCAGGCTGGGAACAGAGGGGACTGACTCTCAAGGTCCCAAGCATGTGGCTCATCTCCCACTGGAACCAACCTTCTACATTAAACTGGACAAAGAGGAGAGCATAGGGAGTACGATGCAGAGAAATCACTGCAATTCAGTGTTACGAGGCCCTGTTATATACACAGCAGATTTAGTGCTCATACACACAGTATACATCTGCTGCTCTAGTCGTCTGCATGCACACCCTGAGAGTGGAAAGCTAACTGCAATCCCACTGGCCTTGGGCATCCACTGCCTTGCTCTGTTGAAAGCGAATTGAATACTTTCAGGGCAGGGTTAAAAGATGCCCCATTATTTTCTTCCTCTTCTTAATTTCAGCATCTTGAAAAACCTGTTTTTCTTTTATCCTGAGTCATTTCGCATGAAGAAACCATTGTTCTGAACTGTGACTCATCAGTTTGCATCACCCCTTTCCAAACCCCTCCAGGGCACACGGGCTTGGAAGCAGGGAATGGCAGCCAGCCGCTATTTACCACTAAATAGGCACTTCATTGCTGCGTTGACTCATTGCTGTTTAAGCCTCATTTTGTTCCAGCTTCCCAACCGTGAACCCAGAGTGATCGTTCGGTTTGCTTTTAATCACCTTTTGCGAAGAGCAAGGGCAAGAACCACGTCTTACTGACAGCTGGTTAAATACAAACACATCACCTTGGAAGAAGGGGCAAGGATCTAAGCGCTAGTGCTGAAATGCCAAGCCTCCAAAACCCAGCAGAAACACAAGGGCTCATTACAGAGACATCGCTCATCTGGTGAACACCATAGGGGAAAAAGGCCACCATCCAAATTATGCACTTCATTGAAGCTCTTGCACAGATCTGTTTGAATCCAAGCCAAAAGGAGCTCTTCTGGAGCCAGACTCCCCTCTGCCACCCTGGACAGAGCACCCCTGCCCAGCAAATGCAGCATCAGCAGCAATGTGAGGGATGAGCATATTTTGAATGAGGAAAAAATAGCCTTTAAATTCAAAGGTGAAAGGCTTGATCTTGCCTTTCTTACACACGTAGACCTCACTAATGCTCCTTGTGTACACCTGCTACTAAATAACTATCAATAAAGCAAAAGAAACTAAGCAGTTTGGATGCCTTATTTCCTCTATATCTCACAGTTGTCAAGACTAAATGATGCTCTGCACCTTATCCTAAATGCACAATGCTGTACTTCCTTGCGGAACATAAATCACAGCTCTAATATCCTGGAGTGCCATCCGGAGTTAGAGGGAGCTGCAAGCTCAGGCAGGGCGCTCCAGCAAACTGCCACGGGTCCCTTGGGCTGAGATTCACCCCAAGGGCAGGATTGCACAAGGCACAGAGCAGCCTTCACAGAAGGCAAAGGAAAGAACATCACTTGCAATCCATGTCCAGCCATGCAATATGGGACATGGCTTGAATCTCATGGGGGAATGAGCTGAATTTGGGGCTTGGGGGTTTCCTTTGGCTCCTGAGCAGCAGCAACACGCAAGCTTGCAGGAGGATGCTGCTCCTTCCACATCACCTCATCTTTTAGTCTTAGCACAAACTTCCCAAGGACCAGGGCTGGGAGCAGATTATTCCCGAGGGAGATACAGGAAGAGGCTAAAGGGAGCAGACATAGGGCTGCAATGCATCTATAAGCTGCATTACAGAGGAGAAAGATGAAGGTTTGGGGATGTTGTGTGCGAATGGAGGGTCTGCTCAGGCACTTGCTGCAGTGAGGCAGGAGTTGCATTGCCTCTGGTCTGAAATAGTAAAACCAGGAATTACACAAACCCAGGATCTCCTTGATCCCTTTCCCCTCCATGTTTTTTCCTCTATCCTTTCATGACTTCTTCCCCCAGCTCCCAGCACAGGCTCTGGTTTTGCACTCACCTGCCTGCACAGGCTGCTGCTTGCCCCAACTCCTGCCCAGTGTAACCCAGCACACAGCCCACTCCCTGCTGCTCATCCCCTCTGGCAATGGGCTCCCTGAGCCTGCCTACAATAGTGAGCTACACCCAGCATGGGTGCTGGATGAGGAGATGCTGCTCTAGGGTGGACCTGAGGGAGGAATCCAGCATCTGGGGCAGGAACATCACTGATCTTTGGACCTGGGATGCAGGCTCAGCACAGGAGCTGATGCAGAGATGCCTGGGATTGTCCCAGTGATGCAGAAGGGACACATCTGCAGAGGAGCAGCAACAGGAGAGGATTTGCAGCAGGACCAGCTATTCATTCCCCACTGCATCCTTGTACCATGCTGGTCACCATCAGTGCCACTTAATACGTGCAAAAGCAAAATATACACAACCCATAACCCATTTTGCCCACATCTTCTGGTCCTTCTTTTGCAATCTTATTATAATAATATCTTATTATTACACCCCTTAATTATTATTTTGCAGAAGGAATCCAGGCCTTGGCCACATCTGTTTTAAGGATTTATTTCACATCTGGACTGTACAAAAGGAAACATTTCCTTTTGTGCAATTTCTGTTTGTGAAGGGCTCTTACGTGCGCAAGGTAAGATTCTCTTACACAAACTCACCCACAGCACATTGCCCTCTTACCTGGTGACCCACTGGGTGGATTCTTTATTACTTGACCTACTTCCCTTTCATTAAACATCTCCCAGCAGCGCCATGTCCGGCAGTGAGTTCAGATCCACTGTGTACTCCCAGGGAGGTGCAAGTCCAATGCCAGCTGAGCAGGTCAGGCCAGGACTTGAGCAGCACCATCTCCACAGTGTGTATTTCATAATTCCATGTTTATGGAGACATAAATAGACTCCATCCCAGTCACATGCATGGGGATCTGTTACACACTCTGCTGCAGTCAGGCTTGCTGCTGTGAACTCCAATGAACCACAGGGCTGGGACTTCTCTGGTTTTCCTCATTGCTCCCCAAATAATAATGGCAAACAACACGTGTAAGCGTTATCCTGGCTCTCTCCTGCATCCTGACAACGGCTCTGGACACATGAGCAGAATTCCTTCTCTGATAGAAGGCCCCATGACAAATTTCTTTCCATGCATTGTAACCATCAACCTGTTGAGGAACAGCTCACCCTCAAAAAAGCCAGGAGGGAAAAGAGTTATGTTGGGTTTTGGCCTTAGGATGCAATCCCAATTCCAGATGAGGAAATGAAAGGCTATTACAAAGTGGTAACAGCAGGTAGAAGGATGAGAGGGAGACCAACATAAGAGGATAAATCAAAAAGACAGATCTTAGGGTGCAAATATCAAATCAACACAAGCTCCTTCTGTAGCTCTTTAGAACCAGCTGAAGAGTCACAAACAGAGCAAGCGGATGGGATGAGCTTCCTAAGACACCGGAGTAAACATCTCATTTGGCAGGAACACCCAAATGGCTTCACACCAATGCTATGAGTGCCTCTGATGCCAGGAACAAAGCACAGGCTCTAAAGAAAGGCAATCTGTATTATTAGCTTCGCCTCCTGCTCTGCATAAACCCTGCTCCGCAGGCAGCATCCAGAGCTCCAGATGTTCTCCCTGCTGTAGCTGCACATCTGCATTTCCCCAGTGTCTCCTGTAATTACTTATTCAGCAGTAAAGCAAAAGCTTTTCATTTGCTTGACTGCAAACTCCTTCTGAGGTTCTTTTAGCCTTTAGAACCTGCTGCAAGCACAGACTCTCAATGTCCTCTGCAATTTCATGTTAATGCCTCTTAGTAACAGTATTTTGAACAGATTTATTTTAAACCTAGTGTCTATATATATATGCATACATATATATATTTACATATTGTATATTACATGGATACACTCCCAGGGCGAGGAATAGAAGAGTTAAGTGGCACATACCGGAGTCTTTCACAACTCCAAGTGATTTGAACCTAAACCAAAATCCTACTGAGAAAGCAGCAAGGAAACAGCATTTGAGCACTGGGGCTGGAACCAAAAGTTTAGGCTCAAGATGCAGCTCCAAGTGCCAACAGGTATAAAAGAGCTCAAAATTGGGGTTGAAGTTTTGCAGTTCATGCTTATCTCTGGTCAGAAGCATCAAACAAATGACCTCAGCTTTGTCCTTGGGAAGGGCCCACCCAGGACCAGCACTGTTCAGTGGCTTAGCAAAACCCAGTTTAGCTGTAGGATGCAGGATGGATTTCCACATAAGCTGACAAACGATGGCATGACCAGAGCATGTACAGACTGATCACAGTACAGCTCCTATCACTAGCTTCTCTCTCTCCCTTTTGCTTTCACAACCACCAGTGTTTCCCAACACCAGCCCTGGGGTCAGCCCAGGAACAAGCTATGGCAGAGCAGCACTGGGAGCCCTGTTTGTCATGGTTCTCCCTCTTACCTTGCTGGAAAGAGAACACCTTTCAACACAGTTAATGTTTCCCTTCCTCCATTGCACAGCCAGGAACTCAGTCCTAGAGATGGTCACACAACCCACAGGGCAGGCTCCAGTCACTGTCCCCAGTGCCAATCCCCTCGCCAGCCTCCCTACTGCCCCATTTCCAGCTGCCATAAAGCTTTTAGGTTTCAACAAACCTGTAACAAGCATTTTAACTTGAACAAAATTCCAACCTTCCTTGTAAAAGCCATGTTCTCATGGGGAGCAGCTTCCTTCACTTAAAACCCATGTGTGCTACAGAACAAGAGCTACTTCAGATCCTCTCAACAAGGTACAACCAGTTCCACTCCCCCTAGCTCAGCATTTCCCTCTGCACATACTACTGCAAGCATCATCCCATCCCTGCCCAGGCAGCAGCTTGTCACAATACCTCCCATGTCCATAAACCCATGCTGCATCTATGCACGGGATAAGGTCCTCAAGTACCATCCAACTGCTAAGATCATATCTCCAACAGTCCATCTCCACTACAATCTACTGCAAGGGGTTTGCTCCAATGCTGCTCCTGGAGTTGATTAATCCCCTCTGATAGTGAAGTAGCATCTCTAGGGGGGAAAAATATCCAGCCAAACAATGTAAGTTATTTGCCTTTGGCAAAATGATGCATTTAGCTCCAACAGTGAAAACATGCCTTTAAATCCTCCTTTCACAAGGATAGCATTTATTTACATTGCAATTTCACGAAAGAGGATCAGAAATTACAAGGAGATCCAAGCTTTGCACCCACTCCACACATTGCAAGTTTTTGTGTTGCTCTTTTAACTTGTTATCTACTAAATATTGTCATAGCTGGGTGCAACACAGCTGACAGTGAATGGCTTACACTTAGAGCAGCTTTTTTGCTAAGAACGCAGAGGAGGTGACCCAAAATACCACTGATTTACACATGGTTTGCGCATTACCTTCAGTAGCTTGCATGTGATGAAGGCTCCTGGCATCACTGTAGGACATGGGCCCAGGTAAAGGGGAACATTGCTTCATCCTGTGTTGCTGGTGGCTGCCGAAAGCTCTTCTTATTCAGGTAGTCACCAAGAGTGAACCAAACCCTCCAGACCTCACCTTCCTCACAGGTTAAGAGCCCTCTGCCTCACAAGGACGTTGAGGCAGGATTACCAGGTAGAAAGCTTTGAGATCCTGGAAGGAAAAGCACCAAAGGCTCTAAATATCATTATCAGTTTCCTCCTGTGATGGGACATGTGCCGTAAGGCATGGGGTTATGGGAAAAGCAAGGGATATGTTCCTTTATTATTTGACCATAACTGCTCACCAAACCCATTGCTAATTCAGTTCAAAAGTGTCAGCTAAGAAATCATTAGAAAAATGTAAATGGAGAAGACTGAGTCGGGATTTAAAGCAGTTCTCTAGCACAGTAGGTTAATACTCCTTCCCATGGGCAGTGTATAACAGCATTGAGTAGGCTCAGTTTGATAAGTACTTAAACCAGTGGCAATCCCCACTCCACACACTGCAGATCCCAGAGGGCAGCTGGATCCTGAGGCAGCACCATTCACCTGTCAAATCACATCCTTCTACTGTGTTTTCAAACTGAAAGACTTTTTCCATGCTCAGTTTTCCAGGCAGAGGATTTGCCTTCATGCACACATGAACAGAAACCTTAGTGAAGAAAAGACTGATTTATTAATATACCCAGCTAAAGAACCCAAACTCAGTAGCAGACCACACACTTTTCACCTGGATTTGATAATCTGACAAGAACTACCTATTCAAAACAGAATGGGTAACAGAATAATATGCACCATGTTAAGGACATGTTTAAGACAACTTTCATCTTTAGCTTTTCTTCTGTAGTTTATTATATAAATTAGGCTTTTAAACATTTACAGCACTCGCATTTCAAAACAGAAAATATTTGGTTCCACACCAAGATACTGTGAAAAGAGTGCTTTACCTAAGTGCAAATAAGTTACATTTCCCCACCGACAGTGAGCTGATGAGGCCATAATTGACAATTACATCACCTACACTAAATCAGAGCATGTTGCAGTCAGTTACCAACCAAAGTCCAGTACTACCAACCATTCTAGACAGCATGAACAAGAGAACAATTTGACTTCAAGCAGATCTGTGAATTCACTGGGATTGGAGACTACCACCATCACGTTCCTGACCTTAATTATAAGTAAGTGGATGCCAAATGTTCTATATGTCTTTCAAGTCATTATTAGAACAGTAAAGCTCACAGGCATACAGCTGTTGTATTCCAGTGAATGCCATCGGTCATCTTTGGCACATCAGACAGCACCTAAACACTGAATACGGGAATTAACGCAATAATCTTGATCTGGTATTAGGACAAATGAGAAAGCTCAAAGATCCTTCCCATCTCCAATGCCAACTACTGTTGCTGAAACATTAATTCAACCAAGCCTGAAACACAGCAATGCCTCTCAGTTACACAATATGTACTAAACCCCAAGTTAAATTAAAGCCAAGTAGAATAAATCTTATTCAGTTCATAGATGCTACCATATGGGGTCACTGCAGTGAAATACAGGCCACTTTGTCAGAAGTAGTTATTAATATCTTAGAAACATGAATTAATTTCTCTTAAAGAACTGTTATGACATAAAACCAAACCAAAACACTTCATAAATAGCATCTTTATTAATGGGTTTCCTTTTTCACATTCTCTCAAGTGATGTTTAATTGAGTTCTGCATAGTCCAGAGTGGGAAAAAAGAAATCATAGCAGTAGGACCCAAATGCTAATGTTACTTTGTTTAAGACTGGTCACAATCACAGGAGTAAGCAACCTCCAGAAATACATGAATGGGGAGATGCAGGGGGTACAGGAATGAAAGCCACCAGAAACACTCTTATCGTTGTATCTGTCTATTAATGAAGTCTTCACACAAAGACACACAACACCCATTCACATTCATGTGCACAGCAGAACACAAACCACAGAAGAAAGATACTTCCTCTACTGAATGAAATGAAACAGAGCAAGATTGTTTCTGTATTTAACAGTGTTGATCAACTATTCCCACAATGGGAACCATTACAATGCCCATGTGGATAAACACAAGGTCGAGAGTTTGTCATGCCCTTATTACAACCACATTTAAGCTAGCATCCTACAGGAGAAAACATGAAAACTGGAGTATTCCCATAATACTAAGAATTACTCTTAACACACCCTTTCAGAGCACTATTGCCTCCCTTCTCTTTTCTTAATACTATGATCCCTTTCCTTACTGCTAATGTTATTCACAGACAGTTGGAAGAGAAGGCGATGAGGACCCCTCCGTACCCACGCAATGGCTCAGCCTTTAGAAGTGGTCTGCAGCAGAACACCTCCACCTCCAGCTTCATTTCCATAAAGCACAGGCAACACAGTCCCTAGTCTGCCACACCACCACAGTGTGAGTCCTCAAGTAGCACTTTTAATATTTACACTATCTACTGATTTAGCTGCTGTTCTCTGCATTATAACCACCGTCAGAAAAAGCTAGAGGGGAAAAAAGAGGAGGACTGTCCCCTACGTGACAGCTATAGGTAGTAAAGACTCACATACTGTCAACATGCTGCTGAGAGGCCATTTCTTACCTCCAGTTTTGATTTATGCAGAGACACTGCAGCTGAGCACTAGTTTAAATGTAGAATCTTCTTATGTTGGTCATATGATTCTATGATTTGGAAAAGCTATCAGATACCTGTCACTCTGAACTTTACCATGCACAAACTAGGCTTAACACTTTGCATATGATTGTGCAGTAATAAGCTTCAGTTACAATTTACATTACTTAGGTTCTGAATTATTCATCTCATTCAGATGCACAGTCTAGGACTGTGGGGAACTGATCATCAATATTCAATCATACAAGTTCAGATCTGGGCAAGGAGTAAGTCTCATTTATTTGCTAGGAGTCTATAGGCTTTAAATCTGGCACTGAAGCCCAGCAGGTCAAGGAAGTTATTTATGAAATCAAACCAGTCAAATCTCTTTGCTGCCATGGATACTAGAAACATAAAGCCCAAAGTATTCTGGAGAAGACCTACAACAGTGAGTAAAAGGGATTCAGATCAAAACACTTCTCCAAGGGGAAAATTAACTACACAGTGAATCTCAGGCCCATAGAAACGAAGTGGCAGCTCCAGGGCTGAAACCCTATTTCCCTTCAACAGATTAGAGTAAGGCATCCCCAGCCCAGGGAAGCACCAACCACAGCTCCACAGCAGTGTCAGCCAGCATCAAGATGTATCTGCCAACATGTGCTTCAATGCCCTTTCAAAGAAAGTACCCTGCTTTCTCCTTGGGGAACTGATGCACTCAGATATGGGGAAAACCAGCCAGGAGTCTGGAAATAAAGGCTGCAGAGAACCAAATTCTACCTCAGAAACAAGCCATGTGGGCAGCCAGCAGCCACACTGGCTGGGCTGCAGGGAAATACACCAAAACCAATCCTGCTTGGCCCAGTTCAAACCACCAAAACTAAAACTGGCCAATTGAGTGTGGGCTAATTCATTTTTACAAGCAGCAATGGTCACATTTTCTTTGCTCCTGACAGTTTCACAGGCAAACCTTCTGGCAGACCCCCCGTTTGACTGAATTGGGAACAGAGTATTGAGTGCAATGGAATTCATTTCTTCAGAAACAATCCTGTATTTCCTGCTTCAGGGGGTTAATCCAAGAGACTAGGAGAGCAAAACCACCTCTGACACTAGTGCAAGAGTCACACTGGCACAGCTGATTGACGTTACTTGTACATTTTAAAGGTGGTGGTTATAAGGGCATCAGATTAGATTCTTCTACTAAAGCAAACCTAACTAAATGCAATTTGCTAGTCTGAAAAAGCCACCTTACTCTAACACACAATGAAACTACTTTGTGGCCTCCTGTGTTTCAGGAAAATATCCCACATATCCAGGTCATCAGGCAGCCTCACTGGTTAAGACACATTAAAAGGAAACATTTTCCATTCAAGTAGCCAAAAACAGGATTGACATTTATTGCATGACGTTGCATAAGAAAGTGTATTATTGAAAACCGTAAGGCATCATGCAATTCTCCATCAGCTATTTATTATTCCTTGAAAGATGGTTATATACTTTAAAGTTATAAAACCAGTTTCAAAAAAGTACATAAAAAAATTTCAACATAAGCATTTAAATATCTTTCACATGTCTGTAGGCTTTTTTAAGCTGTTAAAAAGTGCATTCAAAACGTACTGGACTGGAAAGTTGCTCGAACCAAAAACGGTGCTGGAAGCTTGTTAAATTAAAAGCTGCAAAAGAACGCTGCATGGGATTAGAAAGCTCACAGGTTGTGGTACTTACAAACCTGCTTGAAGTAATTCCTCAATCCTCACAATTTAGCATACATGATATAATTAGCTAAAAATGTGTATTTTTAATAACTAAACAGTCAAATGAATTCAAGTTACGTACACTGAGCGATCAAATAAGGAGGAGACTTAATATTCAGACACGAGACAGAATGTACTGATGGGATTTGGCATTATTCAATGTACTGTGCCATCCAGCGGAAGCCTTCTCCGTAGCCTTGTCTCTTTAGCACGCTGCACATAAACACTTCTAGTGGCCTGGCATTCAGTTCTTTCAATGGTATACTGCCCTGCAGGGAGACAGGAGTGTTCCAAGTTACTGTACTGGTACAAAACTTAGTCTGGAGAAGAGAATGCTCTGGGAAGACCTTAGAGCAGCTCCAGTGCCTAAAGGGGCTACAGGAAACCCAGAGAGGGGCTTTGGACAAGGGGTGCAGGAGCAGGACATGGGAATGGCTTTAACCTGCCAGAGGGGAGACAGAGATGAGCTCTTAGGCAGAAGCTCTTCCCTGGGAGGGTGCTGAGGTGCTGGCACAGGGTGTCCAGAGAAGCTGTGGTTGTACCATCCAGGGCAGTGTCTAAGGCCAGGCTGGACACAGGGGCTCGGAGCAAGCTGCTCCAGTGGAAGGTGTCCCTTCCCATGGCAGGGGCTGGAGCTGGATGAACTTTAAGGTCCCTTCAACCCAAAGCATCCTGTGACCCTATGATTTGCGTTCTAGTTTCATATACTTCACCATCTCCAACAGCAAGCACATATACAGGGGGTTTGAGTGCTTGGTTTTTACCTGCAGTTCCCCGCTCTGTTCCTAAAGCTTTCCAAACAGATGAAAAGAGCATTTGCTACCAATTGTAGGACTGATCATAGCAAGAGCGCAAGCTGCTTGCTTGCCAAGATCAGCACAGCAAGATAAAGCTGTTGCTCAACTGGAGATTCACAGTGGTATTCATACTTCATAGGCTACGTGCAGTGTTGTCAAAGCCAGGGCGAGAACAATAAGTAGTCAGTAGTAACTGTTTATAGCCCATTACACCTATTCTAAAACTAACCTGGTGCCTTTCACATAGAAAACTAGGTGAAGACTTGTTCCTGCTCAACCTAAACTCTGACTGTTTCAGAGCTTTAAGGGAAGCATCTAAGAACGAAAAAGCAGAGAAGATTACAGGACCTGTGCCCTCCTCAGCAGAGCCATCCTGCCAGTCACCTAACAGGAGCTGGGACAGGAGCCACACTGGAACAGCTCCGTTAGCTGCAGGCACATGCCTTTCCAAGGGCAAAGGAGAGCAGCTTGTTTCTAGTGCCTTGTATCCAAATGTCTCCTACAAGCAGTAGGCTGTATTTAAATTAAGAAGAGTTGTGGTATCACTAAGATCTGCAATACAAATCTGCCTTGTTGTTACAGATACCAGTAGGAACTTTTTTCCTCTCACAACATCAAAACTCAGGCTTTTACAACAGTGTAAACCTATTACTAAGCTTTAGATAAACATGACAAGTACTTAACTGTACTAAACCTGCATTTCAAATGAGAAAAGTCACTTAGTGAAAGACTCTACCTGCTTTTCTCATACAGTTCTCACTAGAACTATAGCCTCTGAAAACTTGCCCATCATTAAAAAACACTGCATACGACAGCTGAAGTATTAAAAATTATCCTGAGTACAGTTAAATTCTCTCTGAAAAAAAGTGGAATTGAATGCGATGTAAAAAGTTGCAGCAGAAACGCATCTAACATGCACACAGAGATCCCAGAATTCATTCTGCATATGGGCATTATGCACCAAGTACTTCATGAATTAAAGCCCACTTATTATATGTGGTTGCAGTGAACTGGAGGCAACAAAAATATAAGACAAACTCACTCCTTAACAAAAAAAGTCCATAAAAAGAAAACCATAAAGCAAAATGGAGCATTACCTTTCCTGTTGTCTGGCCATAGAGACCAAATGTCTCTCGCAACCTCTCTTCACTGATGGCTTCAGGTCTGTCAATCTTGTTACCAAGAATTAGGATAGGCACATTTGCAATAGTTTCATCTGTCATTAGTGACTACAAAGGAAAGGAGAAATAAAGAGAGATTACTGTAGAACACAGAAGGTCAAAGCACTATTACCCATGTCCAGGTAGCAGCAGAGCTCTATTGGGTACTAAGAAATCAGTTCAAACTCCCAGAAATTAACGTTAAAAGTTCCAAAACCTTAAACTTACATCGAGTTCTTCTTTTGATTCAAGCAATCTTTCGTGATCTGCACAGTCCACCAAGAACACAATGCCATTAATTGCAGGCAGATAGTTTTTCCACACTCTGCGAGCTACAGGGAGGCACAATTAAAAACAAAAGGAAGTTATCCTAAACTTCAGTGATGCACATCAGGGATTAAGAAGCAACAGCGTTTTTCTAAGTCTTGGTTTATGCTGCCACTATTCAGGATGCATTTCATGTTTTACAGAGCTTGAAATAATGGAGCAAAAGTACTATTCCCTCCACAGTTATCACTGTCCTATCCCATGTGCACACTGATGTACTGAAACTTTTCATGCTTCCCTTAAGAATTATGTCAACAAAGCTAAGTTTGAAGCATAAAGGTTGGAGATAAGTGTAAGTCATGCAAAGTACAGAATCCCCTTCAAAATACAAGTATCAACCAACAATTGCAGCTCTTGCCAAACTGTATTTGGGATCTGTGATTAGTGAGACAGACAAAAGAGCAATGATTTTTTTTTTATGCTATTAAAGAGTGTGGGAAGTCAATCTCTGAAGCATGGTCATATTTCTGATGTGAAACAAGCTGACTGTAGCTCTAACTCAATTCAGTGAAGTGAATTAACATATTCTCCTACCTTGTGCATGTCCACCCAGATCGAAGGTAGTGAAAGTCATGCCAGCAATTGTCAGCTCTTCTGAAGCTAGAAACAGAATTATTTCTCTGTAAGAATAATGCAGTGGATGGGAACAGTCTAACGTTTTAGCAGGTACATTCTACTTTGTCTCTTCATTCTTTTCAGCATTTTGTTATTCAATTAGCAAATCACAGTAATACATTCTCTCCCAAACTCAGTGATGCATTTGTGCGACAACAAACTGTTATTAACCATTAGAACACGTGGAATATCTACAATGCTAATAGGAGGGAATATTCATACATCATTTATCCCTACACATTACACAAACAACAGTTGGCTCTGGCATCTGGCTTGTTACAATTCATGTGCAATACTGTTCAAGGTTTTACCTCTTCACATCTTTTTCCACTTATCACCTCCTTACTGGACTTCACCAATCCAGAGTTTTAACCTGTGCTGAACTTCTCTGGCAAGAATAGCAGGATAACTATTACACAGCAACCTCTGAGCCAATAAAAATCAAACCAGGATACATAAATGACCTCAATGCTAGTTTTCCAGCTCCACAGAGAAGCTGCTCACAAACAGTACAAGCCCCAGCTTCCGTAACCGAAACTCTCAGGTCCATTACTCTACTTGTTTGTTACTTCTTTATTTTCAATATGCCACACTGAACTATGACACACACTTGGTTTTGAATATGAGTTCAAATATCCACAGATCCCAGAAATTCCTTTGTTTCTTCCCAATTACTGTTAGTCTGACGATGTATACACAGATCCTGCAACATTACAAATACTGTCTAGCTATGGAACCAGTGATATTAACTTACTGGGGTGTAACGTGGGGACATGCTGTCCCAGTCTGTCATCTTTGAGCATGTGCAGTAGTGTAGTTTTTCCAGCATTGTCCAGTCCAAGGAACACTAGTTTGCCTGATTTCTTGTACAGTCCTAGAACACAAACACCCAGTGACTAATCAGTTAAACTGGAGGAAGTACATTTCTAGCACTAGAGATGATTTTAATCCCAGGAACAAAGTGTTACAGTGCAAAATCCAGACCAACCAAGGTCCACTGTGTGCTTTATCAATGCACTTTATTCATGTTCTCTTAGTCATATGAACTACGTTCACACTTGCCCCTGTGCCTACCATGTGCCGTTTGTGGGATACTCACGAGGAAGTGGAGATGCACCCAAGTGATGTAAATGTGCCACTTGTGTAAATGCACTTACATGTTCTTAGGAAAACCACTGCAGAACAGGACTAAATCTTGGTAGTGTAGCTTATGCTGCCCCAAAAGAAGGAGAGTTTTGCTCACAGATGGTGGAGAGGGAGCATACAGGTACAGCACCAACAGCGTGTTCTGAAACACAGACCATCCTGGACCTCAACAGAGGAGGCTTTGTTCAGCTACCAAGGACAGAAAACTCAGAGGCAAAAATAAAGCCCAAACTTCAATCAGGGTAACAGAGAAACTAGTTTCAATGATAACAGTCACATCAGTACATGTATGACTTCTTATGTTGGTTCATTATTATTTTGACAAGAAGAAACATTCACCCATACCCCCAGCTAAATTGTGTGGATATAACCTGGATGGCATCATCAGGGCATTTCTGACACACTTGCTGGCATGTGATAACGTTTTCATAACAGCAATAAGAGATTTTATTGTCACTGCTTGTCATCTTTACAAAAATGACTTTTCCTTCTTTTTGTTTCGTCTACTTGTAAGCCCGTAAATGCAACAGTTGCTGTGAAGGACAGGAAGGACATTTAAAACATGAACACCACATTTTCTGAAGTCTGACATTATTAAAGGGCAATTCGCTTATAATTTGTCAACACCACAGCCTATGCCAGGATTATTTTTCACAGCTTCAAACTGATGGACATTCAAAGTAAAACCTTGTAAAGACAAAGCACATTCCTTAAACACCATGTTCTGTACTGAGAAAAATACTAAAGCAGAAAAGTGTCTTAACTTTGCCTTCTTAAAGCAGAAAACCTTTCCCCTTCCAAGACCTGTGGCTGGATACTACTCACCTCCTTAGGAACCACTACCAACCCCAACAGCCCTCTGAAGAGGGCACAACACATAACAGCGGGCAAGGGAACACATTATCTACATGCTTAAGTTACATTTCCTCAAAATCAAACCTAAGCTCTTCACAACAGAATCCTCTCATCTTTCTACGTAAGAATAATTGCAAAATACAACTAAATGCTGAAACATGGGAGGTTTTTATGTCACTAGGATCTTTTACTATAGTCATAGTATTATAGTGCTCTGCAATAGGCTGAAGTTTCATTTACCACCATTGTGATGCTACAGAAATATTATGAAGCACATAATCAGATTGCTAATGCTTAAGCGTCCCATCACCACAGCTCCTGGTAGCTGTCCAAAGGGCACATTAAGAGCATCCCTTGGTCTCCCTGCACCAGGAGGGCAGTGGGCAGAGGACTAACATCGGATTCTGGAGCTGTCATTTTTTACTTCTTGTTTAATGCGTTATCCTCAAACATGTTTTACCCAGCAGTTTAAAGTGATGCTACTGCATAGGTGGCTGCTCAGGCAGCCCCACTGATGCCACATGCAGCAGACAAGGCCCAGCTGACCTTTAGACTGTTGCTGTTTGTTCACCTCTCCCTCTGCCTTCAAGCTAAGCCCTGGGATCACATTCCAGCAGGGGATGTTGCACAACTTGCAGGAATGAATATTCTTTCATATTTCTCAGCTTATTCTATTTATAAACTTTATTACTACAGGAACTGTAGAGTGTCCCCACAGCTCTTTCAAACACAACTCTTACTTTCCAAACCCACCTTCTCACATACCCAAATGTATTAACTATTAAAGCTACAGAGTGGAGGAGAAAGTCATTAGCATTTACAAAGTAAGGAGGAACAGGCAAACACTTTCATATACTAACATACACCACAGTGAGAAGCTACAGCTCACACTAACCTATGAATGAAACAGAATTTTACTACACCATAGTAAACCAGTTATATTTTTGCCACTGTTAGCCTGGACATCCAGGAGTCTCTGCTCCCAAATCAGGTGAAGTATTTCCTATTCTCAAGTATCCTTCATACAAGCACAAGATGAACGAGCAGCAATACTTCAGTTATTAGCTGCACCAAGACCAGAGTTTATGTATATATATTAAAGATGATTGTTTATGCATTCTAAAAGCATATGTGTGCAAAGGTGTACTTCAAGAAGTGATCTTATCAGTCTGCTGTCAGGACAGGCCAGCACAGTGAACTGCAAGGAGTTTCCCAAATGCTATAATCAGCCTTTCTCAACTGTAAATGTTAATGAGAACGCAAAGAGAAAGCAGTTCCTCTAAAATAAGATGGACACATTGAAAGTAATTCTGCTTCCCACTTCAAGCTCCAGTATCCTTCATCAAGAATTAGACTTTGCATGCACAGGAATGGCCAAGCAGGCCAGTGTGCAGCAATCACTGCATGGGTAAGAAAGAGGAGATAAGAAAGATTAGTCAACACAGTTAAAGTTTCACTGGCTAAATTCAATAGCAGGCCAAGGGTCTAGCATTCAGCAGAGTTTAAACTTTCAACTGATAAAAGGCAGGTGGCACAGGATCGCCGTGATTCCTTCATCTCCGTGCTTTTTACCTATTATTAAGTCCTTCGAACTTGTAATCTGTGCCTTTTACCTATGTGATCTATAGCTTCTACTCCTTGTTTTAGTACCCAAACATCCTTTTTCTTCATGGTTGGCTTGGTTTTGGGGTCATTGTCTTTTCCCCTACCCCTTCTGTTTTGCACAAGCTAATATTGCACCTTGGCCTGATACGGATTGCAGGCTCTTTTGGCCACAGAATACTTTCCTGAGGCTCTTCAGCAGTTGACAGTGAAGGTTTACATTGATTTCAGTGACACCAGTCACAGAATAACGCACTGCTGAATATGAGCAAGGGCTTCAATATCCAGCACTTATTTCTTTTAGGCAGCCTGTCGTACTTGGATTCTGAAGTGATATCCTCATATGCAAAAGATCTGAATTAAAATAACCCAGTTCAGGTCTTTTTAAGAGAGGAAAACCAGGAGAAACTCCCCAAGAATCACCTGAATTACACCAGCTCAAATGTAGTATGACTAGAAAAACTAAACCCATTATGTTCATGGAAGAAGATGTAGGGTTTTCACAAGGATAAAGAATGTAAGACTGAGCAGAGTGCATGCTCTGGAAATACTCAGTATTGGTAAGTGAAGCTTCTGTTTGAATGTTACTGAATAGACACCAAACCAAATATTATTACTTAAGCAGCAGCTATGTTTGAAGATAACAGGTGAACAGGAGTTCTATACAAGAACAGCAGAAATAAACCAAACCAAATAAACCAAACAAGGAAAACTTACCTAAAAACTGTAATACGCTACTGAAACCACTGTAAATCCAATTAAATATGAAGGACATAGCTGAATTCTATAGTCTGAAACAGAAAATACAATGTGTTAAAGCTTGTTAGAACAGCACATTAAACCTTATATTTATAGGTAACAAAAGTAATTCAAAGTCCTGTGTTAAAAACAAAACTCAATTTTGTTTTGGTGAACTGTACCACGGATCAGCTAAGTGACCCCCCAATGCATTAAAAATCTTAGCGTAGAAATGGAAGACAGAATCCAAATATTGCAATTCAACAGCAAAGACCTCTCCTCACCCTGGAAAGATTTCTGTGGACTGAAATCTTTGCAAAAGGCAAAATAATTCTATCTTAAGTACAGTTTGGCAGAGGTGCATGATGTGCCATTGAAGTCTTCAAACGGGATCTTCACATAAGGTTTCCAACTAGGAGATGGTGGCACTTTTGAGAGGGCAACAGAAGGATGTCAGTGCAGAGCCACCCTTGGGAGCTGCTGGGGTTTGAAGCAGAGATAAGAGATGAAGAAGCTCTGTGAAGTAGAACCCAAGAAGCTTGATACCAAATAAATCTCTATTGTTTGCACAAAACCTGTCTGTTTCGCCTCTAATGGGAAGCAAGTATTTAGCACAAATTACTGGAACTGCTATTCTGAGACCTGTAGTGTCCTGCATACGCTGCCACAATTTAAACCTTAAATGCTAAGGTTATGCAAACAGCATGCTTCCTTCCTTCAGCTTAGATTCAGGAAGAGAACAAGCTGATAGCAGCCAGGATGACTATAACCACACCTGGAACATGCAGAAGAATAGGTCACTACTGCCAAGGCGATGCTTTGGGGCACAAGAATAAAACCATCACTGGGATCACTGCACAGCCATTAGCAATTCATTTCTTAGCTTTCATTTGAATTTCTTCATTATCTAAAGTGAGGATAATCACACAAAGCACCAGTCTGACACAGTGAATTACTGTCTAGCATGAAAACCTCAGAAGACTAAATGCAACATCCTTAGAAGCATTCAGCCAGCTAATTCTCACTGGAGTCCAACGACCCTAGAGAAACTGGGCTGTATTGCTAAATGCAGCTGGTAGAGGTATCCACACAGCTGCAGGCTGTCTGCCCACACTCCTTTTGATGCTGCAGCAGTGCCGTGGAGCATCAGGAGATGACTTAAGGGCAGCTCTGACCATGGAACACAGCACATGGTAGACAACACATGGGTGAGAACCAGACCAAAATCCAGTTGTCTGAACAATAACACTCATGGCAAAGAACAAAATTGCTCCACTACACAACAGGCCTGTCATGGGAATATGGAAAGAGGAGGAAAGAACAGTTTAGTGACAAAACCTCTTCTGATAACAAAGCTTTGAGAGTCTTGGTTTCTCCCCAAGTAACCCTGAACCCCGTACCTCCATCCTATGTTACCCCAACAACCCATCCGCTGCAACAGGCATAGGTTTTAGGAATACAACTGAAATACACTTGGCCATGCTAAAACACCCAGTTACACAACGTCACCAATTAAACTGTCCCTTGCACGGCTAAAAAGCAAAGGTCAAGAATAAGCAAACACAGAACATACACGTCAGCAGATTTATTTATTGCTTGAGCAAAACAGCGATCGAGAAAAGCCTCCGTGAGGCTTAGAAAAACCCATCGACTCAAATAACCTGAGCACTTCTGTTACATCAGGCTGTTTGCCCTCATTTGCAGGTTATTTGAGGTGCGAATAACTTCAGAGCCTTTGCTTGTATTAACCTCTTCCACCAAGTAAAGTTAGGGATAAAACAAGATCTTTGTGTGTTATGGGAAGGACTTTAAGGGGTAAGATTCAAATGATTAAGTTGAACAGGATTACTCTGCAAACACAGCCAAAGTGGCATTAACATAGCTTAAGTTTCCATCACCACGAGGAAAGGGGGGTTGGAAGCAGAGCTGTCCAAATACACCGAGCAGCCTCTGTATCCGCTGGCAGTGCTTGAAGGGAAAACCTTTTAAACTGAGGCAAAACTGGGTAGTTAATTGTAAAGGCACACAGTGAGTATTTGAAGAGAGATATTAAATCTGCCCTTATCACACAGGAAAAGTGACCACATAATTCACGGCCGTGACAAATCAAACCATTAAATAAAGTCATAGTGGCACTGCACTCTTGATAGAGTTGTTGTCAATATGCCCAAATCAGAGATACACCAAACTAAGGGGAGAGCTGAGGCTCTTCAGGACACACAGACTCAAACTCTTAGGCTCATGAAAGGAGAACAATGAACACTCCGGTAATCACTGCTCACAGTGAAGACAAAACCACCGTTTGATGGTTATTTCAAGGGTTGTCTTGAAAATAACCAGTTCCAAGCAGGCAGAAGCTTTTAATGAAATGTGGTGCCAGGCACAAGTTTGATACCAACTTTTGACAGGTATCACCAGCTTCCTGATGCCTCCTTAAAAAAAGGAAAGCTGATTTTCCAGCCTGACATCAACAACAGAGGGCTATCACTTCTGAAGGTCTCCTGTAATCCTGGCTAGTATTATTTCACCAGCAAAGCATCACTTGCTAACTCACATGGAGCCCTACAAGCCACTCTGTAGATCAAAGAGAGCCCACTTCTGACCACAGGGATATGGAAATCCCACCCTTTGGCAACACCTTGAGCTAGCCTCCTGAACAGGACATCACTGACACAGAGGAATAGCAAGAAAAGTCACTTATTTCTTTTATAGCCTGAAAAAGAAGACATTTTCCTTTTACTCTCAACCTGCACTTTTCTAGCTAAAGGCTCATCATTTCACTTCTGAAGCTGTTGAAGCAACACTTGCTTCCTACGTCTGTGAAGCCTTAGATAAGAGAGGATATAAGGCTTTTAAAGACACATTTAAATCCCTTCATGGAAGCAGAAGCAACATCCAAACCAAGCAGCTCTTACAGTAACAGCACACATGCTGTGCTGTGCCTGGTGGGTGCTGACAGTGAGGAAAGAAACCTCTGCTCAGTCCCACTGCCCAGGCCATGGTTACAGCTGAAAACACAACATGGGAGAGCCTGAAGTCTGCCCTTAGGGCTGGACTTGCAGGTTTTCAAGCAGGATCTAAACTCCATCAGCTGAAGCAGTAATTTCACACATCACCATTTTAGCACGCTAATACATTAGCGGGGACAACAGAAATCCAGATCAGTGAATAAGCTGCTATCTGCCTTGCACAGCGCAGTTTTACACTTATATGAAACCACACTCGGATGTGGTATATTAGAAGCTGAGAAAAGGGACAGAGTTGGGAAGGGAGGGAACAGCAGAGATTTTCTTTGGGCATTTTAATCAGGTTTTTGGTATCAACTTCTCTTTGAGATCTCAGAAAGAGGAACCACCACACTACACCGTTACTAACCCGTTTGGCAACCAGACAGATCAGAAAGAGCGCAGAAAACTACTTTAAACTGTTATATCGCATCTTCTGCTGTCAGCAACCTATTTGGAGGTGGCAAAGATCTTAGCACACCTGAAAGAGCAGTTTATCTGCAAGGCCACACACACACTGGTGACGAAGGACAGAGAATACAGAGGTTTCGCGACAGCCCGGCTCACCAGCACCAGTTGCCAGAGCAAAGTAGGGCCAACTACAGCAACTTGCTCACTAAAACAATCAATCTTAAAAGCCGTAATTAATTGCCAAATAAACACTACTCGGCATAAACACTGCCGGGTCGCTGCAAGCCTCAGGCGGCGGCACAAGCGGGCCCGGATCCCCTGGAGGCCACGGGACAGCGCATCCCCAGCACCGCAGCCCCCAAGGGAGGCAGGGCCAGTGTTACACCGAGCTGCCCACCCCCCGCGGCAGGTTCACGGCCCTGTGACCCCAGCCCCGGCTCTCCTGGGCCGAGCGAGACGGTGGAACGCAGCCCAAGGTCCCTTCCCGGGGCCCCACAAGTCGCAGACCCCAGGGCCCGCCTGGGCCAGGCCCAACCACCGCAGAGCGCCCCGGCAGGACATGAGGGCCGCTTCGCCGCCCCCCGCGCTCACCCGCCGCCGCTAAGCCTGAGCTGCGGCCGTTCCGCTCCGCCGGTACCGACGCACAACCACGCAGCTGCGCCCCACTCCGCCCCCTCCCCGGCAGCTCCTCCCGGGCCGGGCTCGGTCCCGGTGTCCCGGTACCGCCTTCTCCCTACCTCAGGCCCACCTGCGGCCTCTCCCCACCGCTGTCCCTGCCCCTTTAAGACGCCAGGCCCCGCCTACAGCCGCAGCGCGCCGCTCCCGGAAGTGCCACGTGTACGCGGTGCGCCTGCGCGCGCCTCCCGGTAGTTCCGGTGCGAGGCCGGCCCGTCCCGTTCCTCCTCCTCTGAGCCGGGCCGGGCGCCGCCGCACGGGCACTGCCAAGCCGAGCCCGCCGCCATGGCCCAGCCCGCCGGGCCCCCCGCTGGCTATCCCAGCCACAACGGCGCTGGCCAGCAGCCCTACAGCAACGGTGAGCTCGGGGCCTGGCGGGGAAGGGGAGGCCTGGTCGGGGGGTGATTCTCGCTGTGGAGGCGGCGGGGCAGGGCCGCGGCCTGCGGGGGACGGGAGCGGGGAGGGCCGGGACCGGCTCCTCGGTTCTCCTTCCCCCCCGCGGGAGCTCACCCAGCTCGGTGGAGGTGTGGAGGGCGAAGGTGTCTGGAGCGTGTCCTGCGCACATCGGCAGCAAATGAAGCCTGTGCCGGGCGGAGTGAGCCCCGGCCCGGCGGTTGTCGGGACAGAGGCACCCCCGGGCTATTTCCGCCTGTGACCCGGCAGAGGCTCCTTCTGGAGAGCCGAGCCGAGACGTTCTCGGGCCATTCCTGGAGGCCGTGGCACAGCCGGGAACATAGCCTCGGGCCCTTTGGAACGGAGCTGTACATGTGGCACTGTGGTTATCACCGGCGGGGGGGGCTGCGGGGCTGCGGCGCGGCCGAGATTTGTCGTGTCAGTGGTGTAAAACTGATTCCGCCCTGTTCTGTGAGTGAGCTGCGGACTAAGGAAGTCCTGACTCCTCCTTGACCTCAGAATGTATCTTTGCAATGGAAAAGATCAGGGGCAATGGGTGCAGGTTACATGTGGGGAGATTCCGGTTGGACACTACGGAAATATGTTCCCAATGAGAATAATCAGCCATTGGAATAATCTCCCCAGAAAGGGGTGGATCCCCAGCGTTGAACACTGTTACGGTTCGGCTGGACAGGGTGCTGGGACATCCAGTGTAGGTCATGTTTTGGTTGGACCAGGTAGTCCCTGGGATCTCTTCCAACCTGGAGTTCTGTGATGATTTTTAAAGTGAGATATTGAAGTTTCTTCCCCTCAAAGTCCATCTCTTGAAGGTGACACCAGCCTTTTCAGCCAGGAGGAAAGAAGCACAAGACAAGCCTTGTCTCCTCATCTGTTTTCTTTGCTTGTGTGGAAATCAGTGCTGTTGGAAGTGCTTCCTGATTTCCCATACCCAGCCAGCATCCTTCATCCTTGGCTCCTTAATTACAAACGTCTGCATTTGAGTAGCTGGGCTGCATCATAAGCAGTTCAATTCTAATGAGATCTTCTGATTTTTCTGCTGTGTGCATGAGTAATTAAATGGTTTGACTTGTCTTCCCCTTCCTCCTTTGCAGCTTATTTTCATCAAAGTCATCTGCAGAATGACATTCCACAAAGAGTTGTGTTGTTGTATATAGGGTCAGGAAAGTGGGAAGTGTATGAGCACAGGCTGGAGAGAGCTGCTTCTCTGGAGAGCTTCTGGTCTATGTGAAGAGTGTAGAAAGAGGACATTAGCTAATGGAGTAATGAAGTGGGATGATTTACTGACTGGCATTGCTTTGTGTTTGGTGATTCCCCTGTAGTCAGATTAAGCACATAGTGGAAGTTCTGGAGAGGCAGTTGGAGGAGGAGGAATTTCAGGCTGCCCGTCTGTCAGGTGTGTGAAAAATAAAGAACTGAAAATCCGAGTTAGGCAAATGCAAGGTAATAAAATGAAACTGTTGTTATGGTGTGTGAGAGATAAGATTTGGGTTGCTGGCTTTTGAATAAATAAGAGTATTCAAGCATGGACTGTTCTTAGCAGCATTTAAAATACACGTTAAGGAGGTGCTGCCATCCTTGACCTTTACAGTAAAAACAAGGCTTTTTATAACAGTCTGAAGGGTACCGAGAGTGCTGTGGGGGTACTCACAGCAAGCTGTCAGCAGGATGAGGAATTGGTTTGCAGCTGTCTGCTCTTCCTCTCCACTTGCTGCTCGCTTTACTGCTTGCAGGTGCCTCCCCGAGCTCGCGTGTCTGTACAGGCAGTAAATTGTCACAGCAGCACCGTGTGCTGACTGGGAAATTGTTTAGCACGGAGCCTTGGGTTGCTTAGCAGCAACCTTCCTCTATTTCATCCATGTTTTTCTTTTAATAGGACCAGTATTCCATATTTGTTTAAGTGAAGGTTACTAATTTGCTCTGCGGTTAATACACCTGAAGTGCAAACATGAAGGAGAAACAATTATTTTAGGACTCCTTTTCTCTCCTTACTTTATGGCACTTCAAGGTCAATGATGCTGTTGGGTTGGAAAACAGTGGGTCAGGGTCAGATGAAGGGGATGCTGGTGGTGGCACATCCCATGGCTGTTCTCAGTTGGGATGGAGCTTTTCCATCTGTTTATCCTTGCATCTCCCTGGAGGTTGGAGAGGTTGTGGTTGATGTAAGTGAGATACTAAAGAACCGGCTTGGAGGAGGTGACAGTGAAATTCTGTGTGGCAGAAAATGGCTTGAATCCCAGCCTCCTGTGCTAATCGTTTGACTCCTCATTTTATAAAGCCATCAGGCAACCTTCAAATGCATTCTGGTGCTATTCCTGATCTTTTGGAAACGTCATTTAGACCTTGTATTCCTGTGGAGGCATCTTCTGCTGTTAAGTAGGTGGCCTTTCTTCTATTACCAAGTCATCTCTGGTCTCCAAGTGTCAGTTGTTTTGCTGCCATGCAGGGATCCAGCTCATCAGTCAACACTGAATTCCTGGTTGGGCTTTGGCTTCACAGAGCACAGAAAACCAGCAGGAGCATTTGGGGAAAGATGAAGGGCCCGTATGTTCTCTGACTGAAGAGGTAGGGCAAGATGGGTACCTGCCAGCAGCAAAGCAGCATGTCCTGGGATTATGTACACTGTGAAGCCCCTTGGAGGGGGGTTGTGCCTCTCAGTGCTGCTGCTTTAGTTTTGTTGGCAGCTTTATGCAGGATTGATTTGGAAACATGAACCGCACACAGGCAATCAAGGCTTTTTTGTTATGCTTCTGACATTAAAAATTGAAATTTGGAGCATTGTGCTGTGGTGGATTTGATATTTTATTTGAAACATAGAGAATATCCAGTCAGTTTTGGATTACACCTCACTGTTCTTGCTTTATTCTAAAGCTTATTCCTCAAGCAGGGTAAAACATCAGAGCAAGTACACTGATTCCTGCTTGGACTAGAGAGTCATGCTTGAAGGTGGACAACCAAGCTATGAAGTTAATTTGCATTTGCTTTGTATTTTTCTTACAGCTTATAGTAATATTATATCAATGTACGTGTTGCTGCAGACAGGAGGCATGGCATCACATAGGAATTTGTGGTTCTTAGAGTTAGCAGGTTTTCATTTACAGTGGGCATTGTAAATCGATCGTTACAAACCCATCTGCTACAATGCAGGGTGGTTTTGGAAGGTGGATCAATTGTTAGCATTTTTGACTGCAAGCTTTTTGTTTAGACTCCACTGATCTTAGGGAATAATTAATTACTAAGATTTATGAGCAGCATTGTAAAGGCAGTTTGGTATAACTGGGTCACCTAACTGTGAATGGTAAGTGCCATATTGAGATTAATGGGTGGAGAATAATATGGTGTAGACTTTTTATACACAAATAACAGAGGCAATGAGGGTGAGATCACTGTACTACTGCTTTGGCAATGTAGTGAGTGTGGATACTGATGATATTCAGTGCAGTAACAGCTGTTTGTGACCAACAGCCTAAGGCTTTCTAGGAAATGAGGAGCTGTATGACCGGTGCAGTGTTTGTCCTCGTGAAGCATTTTGTTGTATGTTTAGTTTTAGTTATTGTCAGAAATGTTGAAGTTCAAAGTTATTTTACTTCGGAAATGTGAGCTTCCACACCTGCTGAAATGTAACTGGAATGTTTAATGAAAGACCAGTTGTCTTTGTTTAAATGTTAAATGAAATTCATTCTGATGGCAGCTCCACCCAGTACTTGTAAATATATATGGAAGATAAATACGCATCATAGAATCGTTAACTGGTTTGGGTAGGAGGGGACCTTAAAAAGCTCATCCAGTTTCAACCTCTGCCATGGGCAGGAACACCTACTAGAGCAGCTTGCTCCAAGCCCCTGTGTCCAACCTGGCCTTGAACACTGCCAGGGATGGGGCAGCCACAGCTTCTCTGGGTAATGTGGAAAATACTACAGAGTTGCAAAGAAAACAGTTGTACCTCTAAACCATGAAGAGGATCTCTGTGTTCAGGTGTTTAGCTGTGTATGTGGAATGTCTCCAGTATTCAGCTGTGTGTTTCAGGGGTGATGGCAACCATGATATCACTGCCATACTGGAAAGTGGTTTGGTACTTTTTGAGGAGTCATGGCTGGCTCTGGCATGTGTTATATAGCGTATTCTGCTTAGAAGGATTTCATTTGAAAATGTATAGTTTGTGGCAGTGTCAGAAACAACCTGTAGTAGTGATTTTCTTGCTGGAGCTCTTGGCATGCTGGAAATCTCACAATACTCTGTTTCTGTGTGAAGCAGGAATCTGACGATGCTCTTGTTAAGTGTTTGAACGGTTACTAACCTTTTTTTCAATGTTTGGTTTTCTTCAATGAGTAAAACTTAGTCCAGCTCTATTAACCCACAAATACATAGAGCGCCGTTAACCCATCCAGTTTTATCTTCCTGGTTGGTGAATTATGATGAAACTACCCTTCCTTCCATGGTCATGACCAGCTGGCTGCTCACATGAGTGCTGCATGTGTGAATAGTTCTCTTACTAAAATTAACTGCAGAAACTTCCATAGATTAACTCTGTCACTTGAGATGCACCCAGGTGACCTATGCTGAAACTGGCTCTTCGTGTCTTTGTGGTAAGCTGAAGTTGGTGTCAGTTGTCAAGTAAAATACAGGCGTGATGCAATGGATGCTTCTGCTCTTGGGCTGCTCGCCTGTACTGCTGCCAGCTGTGTGGGAGAGCTCTCCTCTTTGATAGGCTTGGTTTGGGTGTTCCTGAGGATAGAAATAGTGCCATGTGTGAGTTTTAGTCCAGGAGGATGAATTGCGCTTAGGCACTGGAATGCTGAGTGGTTGTGAGGCTACTGTAAAGCAAAACACTGATGTTAAGTGTTGATAGCAAAATACTACTGCATTCATGTCCCCTGAAGCAGTGTCACACCTGGTTGTTAAAAATCCAACATAAAAATGGCTTGGAGACAAATAAAGTCCCCAGGAAAGAGATTCCCAGGAACAACTCCTTATTGTCAGAAGTGATGCCCAACACTGACTTTCTAAAGGGTTTGTAGTTTTTTCTCTTCCAGGTCCTGTTCAGAATCAGCTGATGCATTCACCGGATGGCCAAGGATACAGCCCTTCAGTTCCAGGATCGTATTCCCATCAGACACTGGCCAAGGTTCCTCCGCATCCACCTTTGGGACAATATAACTATAGTGGCTCTCAGAATGTTTCTCAGTTAAACAGTTTTCAGGGACCTGGGCAGACTCTCAACAGACCACCACTGGTACCTTTCTCTGGGTCCCCAGTACAACAGACAGGTCCTGCTCCACAAGTACTGCTGCCTCCGTTGCAAACCTCAGCTGCTATATCATCTGCTGGTAGCTTTCCTCCTGGAGCTACCCCACCAGTGCTTTCAAACTGGCAGTACAGCCAGGCTCCTACAAGCCAGCCCCTTGGGTCTCAAACAAGCCATTTGGCTCATGTGACGGGCACAGGATCGCCTCAGCCACCATCATCATTATCAGGAAATACAAATCCTCCAGGAAGTTATCAATATGCTGCTTCTCCAGGAGGTCCCTCGCTTCAGAACAGCTACATGAAGCCAGGTAACCATAACCTTCTGATTTTTGACCCGTAGCCCTTTCTCAGTGTCCTTTTAAAAGAAGAATTGATTCCACAGCAATGTTTTGCCTGCACAATGAGGTTGTAAAGCAGAGCACTTTTGAGTGAAAGCACAGCACAAGTAGAGGGTGGTCTCTTTGGATTAGAAATGGAAGTTCTGTATACTGGTCAGGCATTTCAGTTGGCTGCAGCAGGTAACTCCTGAATGCTGTCATGGTTTCGGGAAGCAGTATGTGGGTCATACTGTTTGTGTGACCTTCACTGTTCCTTGGGGTACATGCTTCAGGCAAGTGGGGACTTGAGGACTTCATGGTTGACAACTGTGGCCCTGTTCAGCGAGTGTGGTCTTTTACAGTTTATAACTTGTTAGCCTTTCTGTTACTCACTTGATTGATGTAGTTCAGTGAGCAGCCTCAGTCAGGTTGATGCAAACAGTCTGAGCACAGCCTGGAAGGAAAACTGCAAAGCAATTGTGTGCCATTGAAGTAGAGCCCAGTTCAATGGGAAGCTTCCTTCCTCCAAACTTGTAAATAATAATGATGGTCAGTGTTTAGAAAGTCCTCTGAAAGTGTGAGACTTCCCTTCCTGCTGCTCGTGTGCTGCTGTATGCAGTGGTAAGAAGCTTTTCTAACACTAACCAGATCCATTATGCAATTTGTGATTGTTATGGAAACTAAGTGGATACTCAGGTTTGTCTTTGCTAAACTGCTGTTTGTTGCTCTAAAGGATTTCTATCTGAGCCTGCAAATAGGAGATAGATGCAGAAATACTTTAAATGTTCAGATGTCTTCTTTCTTGTGTTTTAGTCTCACCAGAGCTTCTCCTTGATGCTAGTTTTGTGTTCCATGCCTGGCTCATTTTGTTATGACATTCAAACTGGCTTAAGCTCACAGAGCTTATGGAACTGCTGCTGGCAGTTTATTGGCACAATTATTACTTTGCAGTTAGAAGAAAACACTGAGACATTTTGGGAAGTGGCATATGAAATGAGAGCGAGTGCTTGGAATGAGAGAATTCCTGTATCCCTCTGATGGGGAATCCTCCCAAGCCATTCCCCTGGTAGGTTTAGTAGAGCAATGATAACTTTTAAAAGGAGTTTAGCTCGTTTGGTGATCACATTCATTCCCAGAGCAAAGGTCTGCCAGCTCCCTGCCTGCATGGCCAACTAGGGGCAGCCTCTTAGGCACAGAATCTCTTCCAGGTTCTGCGATAGTGTTGCCTGCATGTAGCCATTATTAATTAGCTTTGCAGTATCAACTACAACTGAACAAGCAGTAACTTCACTGGATATGATTTTTCCCCCCTCTTTTCCTTTTATTCTTTCCCTTTTCCCTTAAATCCTCCATACTGTGCAGGCTCATGAAGCTGCATATTTTGTGTGGTGGCTTTTGGTCTTGTTGAGCTTACAGGCTTCTGTACTGTGTTGAGACCTGGTACCACTGGATAATTTGGCCTTATCTTTTGAAAGGCTGCCTTTAATGTTAAAACACATTGGTGCCTTCCTAGAATTAAAGGGCAGTTACACTGGCCTCTGTAATAATAGGGAACAAAGGGGTGGAAGTGCTCTTAGGATTTGGTATTTGAAGGTGAGGAAAAAAGCAATTGGGTTTCTAAATGTCTTGGCTGGAGAAAGTCCTAGATATTTAAAATAGAAGCCATTAAAAACTTCCCTGTGACTTTTAACATGGAGGGTTAAACATTGCAGAGCAAAACATCTCACACTCGCACAGCAAATTCATTCAGACTGCAAATTGCTGATGCTTTCCTCAGAGAAATCTTTTTCCCAAGTAATTTTAGTGGCTACAGAATGTGGACGGTGCTGTTTTGCATCAGATTATTGAAGTGGAAGATGAGCATCTGTCAAAAGGAATCTGCTTAGACCCTTATTAGTTCATTCATTTGGGGCTGTACTATGACTTTATAAAGTCTAGCCCTGGTGATTGAATTAGGATGCTCTCTCTGCCTCTGAAGTACTTAATAGCAGCCAAAAGCTGAAAGAGATTGTGGATAATATGTACAGGAACCCAGTATGAGAAAAGTGTGACAGAAACAACCTGAAGTGTGAAACCTTCTACATCCATGTCAGGATTTATGTATCTCATGCTGCTTATCCCATGAATAAGAAGCATAGAGTTCAGTCTGTGTTTTGGTAACAAAGCTTCTGACTTCCTCATCTGGGTTGAACTCTTCCTAAAAACTGAATCTCTTTACAGGATCTGTTCCTCCCCCAGTGACTCAGCCTTTAACTCCACTCCACCCTCCTGCAAGGCCACCCTTAGGGCCTCCACCAGTTGGTGGTCCACCTTTAATTAGGCCTTCAACCATGACAGCAGGACCACCTAACACACAGTCCCTGATAAACTCAACTGCAAGTAGAGAAGGTAAGAAAGAATGTGCTCTCTTTGAATTTGACCATTTTGACTTGCTCTAATGTGCAACCTCTAAAGGCAACCACGCTGTTCTATTAGAGACTGAAATGGTAAAATTGATACTAACCCAGTGTAATATTGTCTGTGTATAGCTTCCTGTATCATTTTATTTTGCAAGGAGAGATAAAATATGCATCCTTCAAAGCCTTGCAGTTGTGTCTGATCCTTCCCTTCTGTGTAGAATCACTGAAACACATCTCTTGGATTTGTTCATTTTTGGAAGGTAGTTACTAGAGGCTTTTAAGTGTCGTTTCTTGAAGGCACATGTGGAAACATGGAATATCTGACTTCCTCTGCCTCCTGTAGGCCCTGCATAAATACACCATTGTGTAAGAAGTCTGTATGAAACAGGCCTGCAGCTGTATTGCATTTAGTGCCCTAGGATGGGCCATGTGGTAGTCAGCCCTTTTATTTTTACATACATAGTTTGTTCTGTCAAAGCTGTTGGTTCCTTGCATGTTCAGATTGACACTTTCTTCTATGTGATAGCTGTGTGAGGACAAGAATAGTATATTCAGATTTAGCTTAGTTTTGAACATATGAAATGCGTTAGAAACTGCTTTGGTTAGAAAGGCTTTTCTCATAATGAAGAGAAACATTTCCAAGGCCCTGGAGACAAGGAAATGTTTAGTCTGTGTAGTGGGTTTACTGGTGCGTACCAGCAAGATTCAGTGTATAATGTAAGACCCTTCCATTGGGTCATCTTTGAAGATTTTAATGATAATAGACTTGAGTTCCCGCTTCTCCTTAGCAATAGGTAATTGGGTTTATGTATTTAGACATAGTTACCTTACAAATAACTATCCTTTGGGAGCATTCCCTCAGTTTCAAGGTTTTTGTATCTTGACTGGTATGTGGTCATATCAGCCCTGTTGGTGTTTGGTGTGAGCAGTACTGGTCTAAGTGTGTAAGCGAAGGGAATTTGGTGTTCCTGAGAGTTATCAGTGGGAAAAGTTCTTAAGCGAACTCGGCACCTGAATTCCAGGTACTTTGAAAACTGCAGCAAGCCTACAGACACCTCCTCTGATGAGGAATGTCCCCTCTTTCCAGGCAAGTGATTCAGCTTGGAAGTTGTGGTGAATACCTAACCTGAAAGTTCATTCAACCAGAGGTGTAGGGACTTTTGTTCTCCTTGAAGAAAGATTATGGTGTTTTATGAATGTCCACTGTCCATGGTCATGTCAGCAGAGGAAGAGGCCAAGATATATGTTTAATTCAGTTTCACCCTGGGACAGAAAGAAAGTAGATCCAAACTGGGCTATCTTACTGTTTGAGCAGCAAGAGGATTTCTTTGCAGTTACCTCATTACAATTAGTAGCTTGTGAAAGCTTTTACTGGGATTGTCTTTAATAGGTGATGCTACATCTGCTGCCAGTGATGGGACTGCAGTGCAGAACAGCTACGATGCACTAGAAGGTGGCGGCCTCACAGGTAAGGCTTTGCAAGTGAAAATACCACTGCATAACCTGCCATAAGGCAGGGAAAGAGAGAAGTTTAGGCATTTATCTACAAACACATACGCTTGGTTCCATGTCTGTCTTGAAACTAAATATGAAATTTCAAGCCTTGGCAGTACCACATCTTCTCCTGTAAGTATGGTAAAGCAGTGAAGAGCACTTTGCAGAACTGACAGCAGTGGTAGTGTTTATGCTTAGAAACTAGCCACCACCAAAAAGCCCTTCTGCTTTATTAATGCATTGAGCAAGCTGTGGTTCTTCAGCCCTTAATTTTAGGTCTTTGTCTTCTCTGCCTCTAGCAACTCCACATCCTTCTCCTGTACCTCCAAATGTTAAGATGAACAGAAATGTTGGGTATTCTTACCCTGCCTTACCTCCAGGCTACCAAAATACTTCTGCACCCGGAGCACCAGGAATGCAAGCATCTGCTTTGCAATATCCAGATGGATCAAAGCATTTCCACCAGGTAAAGGTTGTCTGGTTTTCATCTTGGTACTACCCGTGGTGTAAAGAAAAGGTGGCAATTGATGTGTGTTGTGCATCTGTGGGGTGATGCTTTGATGGTTCACTGTGCGGTGTGCTGGTTGTTCAAGATGACAGACGAGGCCTGAAAGAAATGCTTGTGCTGATGTATTGGCACCAGTTTGGAAGAGCTGTGTGCCAGCTCCTTATGTAGTGTTCTATCCTTGAATCTGTTCCGAGTGCTTCTCTTAAAATACTCGGCTGCTTTTGGCATGGCTTTCTTCCCCTGGTTTGCCAGTGTTAGCCGAAGGATTTGGGTTTTTCCTGAGCTTTCAAAGTGAACTGACCAACACTTCTGGCAGCTGAGCCTTGGAAGTTCCAGACCTCATGTCAACTCTATGTTGATGTTTACCTTTGCAGTGTTACCTGCTTCAGTCCAAGTTTATGTAACAAACTATATTTATATTGTTGTAATAGAATGGCAGTTAATATATAAACAAAATGGAAAAAAATAAGGAAGAGAAATAAGTCTGTAAGTTAACAGGGGGTTTTATTCATTGGGCTTGTTCAGCGTGGAGAAGGGAATGCTCTGGGGAGACCTTATAACAGTTTTCCAGTGCCTAAAGGGGCTGAAGGAAAGTGTGGAGAGGGTCTTTGTGGAAAGGCCTGTAGGGACAAAGCCCTCTTGCTTTAACCTGCCAGAGGGGAGATTGCTCTTCCATGGGAGGGTGCTGAGGCGCTGGCACAGGGTGCCCAGAGAAGCTGTGGCTGCCCCATCCCTGGCAGTGTTCAAGGCCAGGTTGGACACGGGCTTGAAGCAGCCTGCTCTAGTGGAAGGTGTCCCTGCCTGTGGCAGGGGTCGGAACTGGGTGAGCTTTAAAGTCCCAGCTTTAAAACCATTCCGTTATTTAAAGAGTTGGTGTTAAGATCAGAAACTCTCTTTGGCTCTAGCCTGCCCTGGGCACTAATCACTTAAGTGCATCTATGGGTGCCCTGAATCTACAGCAAGAAGGATTAAGACCTGTGAATCTTCTTCAAGAAAGAAATATTCTTCCACCAACCCTCTTGAAGGCTCCAGTCCCAAACTTGCATGAGGACATCCAGAAACTCAACTGTAATCCTGAGTAAGCTTATCTGTTTGCTATAATTCATTGAAATAGAAGTATAAATTCCTATTTGCAAACATAACTCTTTGAGTAGAAAACACTGAAAATGGGCTTCAGTGTGTTAAGATAAAGGCGATATATGTCTTAAACTGTGACAGAAAACTGTGTGTAGAAGGTATGAGTTAAAATATGTTTTTTGCAGGGCAGTGATAGGTACGTTACAAAAAACATACCTTTAATAGGTGATATAGCACCTATTAAGTAAATGCTATAGTCACAATATAGCTGGCAATAAGCATGATTCAGAAAAGATATAATAGGAGTTAACTCATTTGAGTGAGGCATAACACAGATTGACAATGCAGAAACCTCTGTATTAATAGTAACCTTTTAAACAATGGAGTAAGTGGAATGTCAAGCAAGACACTGCCAGTTGCTCATTCAAGTAATCTCTCTGAGGAGACCAGCCAAGCTGTGTATAACCTGGTATTCCTGCTTTGCAACGCCTTTTATGGTTGATAAAGGAAATAACAGCATCTTTGTGAAGTTGCTCATACAAACAAGCTGGACAGGAGTTGCAAAGGTGCTGTGCACATCTGCACTTGTGGAAATGACTGAGTTCTGAAGTTTCTGGGTATAGTTGTTAAGTTTTAAGACAAGATTTTCATCTTTGCTGGTTCAGGTTTGTGTGTAAGGCCACCTTAGAATGGTATCCCAAAATAACACGGTATGTAAGGGTTTGGTGTAACTTTGAACACTGTTAGGCTTAACTTCAACTTGAGTGACTGACAGTTCTGTCTAGAGCATGTGTGTAAAGTAAGAACTCGAAGTACATACTGTGGGTCAAGCTAAGACTGAATTGAATGACTTGACAGAGCTGCAGAAGATGGAAATTCACCATCACGAGCTCTAGAAAAAGATAAAGGATGCTCTGTGCTACTGAAATCATCATTTTTAGTATCTGAAAGCCTCTAATAATAACCCTTTGTCCTCCATGTAGGTTGTTCCGCTGTACCCTGACTAACATTCCTCAAACACAGGCCTTACTGAATAAAGCCAAACTTCCTTTGGGGCTCCTGCTTCATCCTTTCAAAGACTTATCGGTATGACAAATATTCCAACCTTTAAATGCTGAAATCTCAACTGTGCCTTCCCTAGGGTCCAGAGCTGACAAGGAATTGTAAAAGATGAGCAAGTGTGGTCCAGAAAACTTCCCTTGGTAACGGCCATTTCCCTGCTGTAGGCAGAGCATTGTCATCTTTCTGGGTTTTTCTCCATCCCAGTTTTAATCTGAAGTCTCACTTAATCCCAAAACCCAGCAGCTTAGAGCCAGCCCAGCACTGGGACTGTGACACAAGGCAGCACATCTAATTGCTTAGATAGCTTTATCTTGTCACATAGCAGTTGTAGTTACTGATTTCCTGTACCAAACCTAGTACTAATACTAAACCTAATTAAGAGCTGACAGTGAAAAGGGTTTGGATGTTCTCAGATAGCCAGGAGACTTTGTGAACTTAGCAGAGCCTCTTCGAAACATTGTTATTTTCCACAATTTGAATAATTTTTCAATTATGTAGGATATTTTTCCTGATTTTTGGATCTTTATTGGGTGTAAGACTTGGTCTTAAACCATCAGTGTAACACTCCAGAGTTGAGAGGCTTGAAAAGAGAGCCTGCTCAGTTGAATAGGTTAGAGCTCAGTTCCAGCCTGTCTTATTGAGGAATTGGAGGGATGCTGTGAGGTTGCAGAGATCCTTTTCTTCAACAAGTCTGCTTTGACTAGCTAAGCAAGAAGCACAGTGTAGATAATGTAATTGTAGATGAATAGCTGCAGTGTGGTAATGCCTTAAAACAGAAAGCTTTTCTTTTCCAGCAATTGCCAGTGGTCACTTCAAGTACTATTGTAAGATGCCGTTCCTGCCGGACATACATTAACCCTTTTGTCAGCTTTCTAGACCAAAGGAGATGGAAATGCAATCTGTGCTATAGAGTGAACGATGGTAGGTATTAAATGTGTTTGTTGCTTTGAATGGTTAAGATGAGCCTTGCCCACCTTGGCCTCTGAGACTGTAGTATTGTTGGCCATGAGTATGATGGGCTATTGTCAGTTGAGGCTGTAAGACACTAGAAATGCTTCCCATGGGTAAAGACAGGGTGTCACTAATGAAGCGCAGTAAGTGTGATGTGGTTTCCAACCCTAGCAGCTGACAAAGTACCTGCCCTGCCTAGCATAGTTCTCCAAGAAGCATTGCCCAACAGGCACAGAGGAGAGTTGATGTATTTGCTTTAAAACGCAGCCCAGCTAATACTAGTGTGAAGTAATAATATCTAACCTTATCTGCATAGTTCCTGAGGAATTCATGTATAATCCTGTGACAAGAGTTTATGGAGAACCTCATAAAAGACCTGAAGTCCAGAATGCTACTATTGAGTTTATGGCTCCATCTGAATACATGGTAAGGTTTTATTTACTTCTAATTGTCCTCTTTATTTTCCAAAGGGAAGTCAGGAAAAGCCTTGTAATAGACAGTGCTTTCCAGCTCAGTAGAACAGTTCCTGCCTGAAGGAGTGTATCTGAAAACTGTTGGGAAGCACTTCAGAAAGTTCTTTTCTAAACAATTATGATGTCAAAGCTCTTCTATATTTAGAATGTATTTGGGGTTTTGCAGAAGAAAATTGTACTTCTAGGTTACCCAGTAGGAGACAAGTGCATTCAGAAGTTGTAGCTATCAGCTGTGCACTGTTATAATAGAGTTGAAACTTGCAGTGGAATAAATAAACCCCATGTCATAAATGTAGTTTTGAAAACTGAAGGTAATCTTTTCTTTCCTCAGCTACGTCCACCTCAGCCACCCGTGTATCTCTTTGTGTTTGATGTCTCTCATAATGCAGTAGAGACAGGATACTTGAATACAGTCTGCCAGACACTGTTAGACAATCTTGACTTGTAAGTATCTTAGAATCTCCTATTTTTGTTCCTCTTCTGATGCTTGTGATAGGCATCAGTGTGCCTGTACTGCCTGTCTAGAAGAGAAGTTGCCTAGAATTGGCTAGCAGTGGTCAGTGTTGTATTAAAACATAGTGTAAAGCCACAGTCTTTTTCCCATCAGAGCTGCACTGGTATGAAAGGTAATTCTGAGACTTTTCTCAATTTCTCGGTCTGGCTCTTTCATATTTGCTTCAGCAGTCCCAAAAAGGAATAAATGTAATTCTTACGATGTCTTCAGAATGTATTTTTTAAAAGCTGAAATTTAGATAAGGATCTGGTGAAGGGAAAGCGTGCATCTAATACATGTTTAATAAAATACACACAGTTTGAACTCATCTAAGTGCTGCTTCACATTTTGCAGCTTGTTTCTTCCTTTTCTTCCCTTTCCTATTACCCTCCTAACAAATTCTTGAGTGTCTGCTAAGCAGCTCTACTACGCAGCTCCTGTTCTGCTCCAGACTGAGTCAAGCTGTTGCAGTGTAGCTGTAAAGCTAACTACTTGGTAACAACCATAGAGAGGTGCAGTGGATGGTTCAAAAACAGCATGCCTGCAGGAATGAAATTCCGTCTTGCTGAACACCATATGTCTCATTTTCAGGCTTCCTGGGAACACTAGAACAAAAATAGGCTTCATAACGTTTGACAGCACAATCCATTTCTACAGTCTTCAGGAAGGTCTCTCTCAGCCTCAGATGCTTATAGTTTCAGATATTGAAGGTATGCAGAAATAAACCCTGGAATTTGTATTTACTGATGCTGCTGGGTTTGACAGCCCTTAAAAAGTTATACCTGGTGGAAGCTTCTAGACCAGCTCATCCGTCTTTCCAGTAATGGCTTTACAAGTACCATATATTTGTGTGTGTTTATGAAGCCCCTGATGTGTGAGAATGCTGTGGCTGTCCTTGACTTAAAACATGAAGACAGCCTTCTAACCTCCACTTCAGTGTGTATGGTTACCTGGATTTCTCATGTGGTCCCCCAAATACTGATGCTTGGTAAAGAGCTATAGATTTGGTGGTGACTGATGCTTAGTGCTTGTTCTTCTGCCTTTGGTTTCAAGTCATCTTTCACTTTACGTTATGGGGTAAGGCAGAATGAACTCCAGAAAGTCTTAGCTGTGCATTTTGACTTAATAATCCTGATTATCCTTCACCCCTGTCGACTGCTAATCTAACAGGGTTAGAGTTTCCCTATGGGAAAGGAAGAAATCTACAGTGATGTTTATACAGGTTTACACACTGATACTGTATTCTTTTTTCAAGAGGTGTAATGGTTGGCAAATAGAATTGGGGGAAGTTTGATGTGTTTTTAAAAGTAACTAAAATACTTTTTTTTCCCCCCCCCTTCCAGATGTATTTATCCCAATGCCAGAAAACTTATTAGTAAATTTAAATGAAAATAAAGAGGTAAGAACTTTAGTGACTTTCACACTGTTTGGGATATGCTCTATAATTTCTGTGTTACTTAATGCACTTAGGCACCCACAGTTTAAATGCAGAGTTTGAGGTGGAAAAAAGAGATCTTTTACCTGTGTGTCTGTAAACTTTTGCTACCCCAAGATAAGACAGTACTTGACTTGTGCTAGGGCTTTTTTTTTCACTGCCTTAATATTAGATGTGTTAATACATGTTGTTGCATGTTCAGCAATCAGCTCTGTAAAGAAAGAAAACTCCAGAGGCTCCTCCTGGTCTTAATGCTTCTGTCTTCTCAATTGTAGCTAATTCAAGATCTGTTGAAGGCCTTGCCACAGATGTTTACCAAGTCCCTGGAAACTCAGAGTGCCCTGGGGCCTGCATTACAGGCTGCCTTTAAGCTGATGTCCCCTACTGGAGGTAGAATCTCTGTCTTCCAGACACAGCTTCCATCTGTGGGAATGGGAGCGCTGAAGTCACGAGAAGAGCCAAACCAAAGAGCAACTGCAAAGGTAGGGGAAGCAAAAAGGTTGAAATGATTGCCCTTTCCTGTGTGTGTATGTGGTTCTGGAATTGCCTGTTTGAGTTAATGTTGTGGTTCTCTTGTTGTGCCAGCCCTCCTTTGTTAAAGAAGGGGAAAGAACAAAAACAGCCAAACCCAAGCACTATAAACATGGGTTAACGATTGGATTTTTTTAACACATATCACTGTAACCAGTGATGGAGAATCTATTATTAGTGTCCCTGAAAAGAGGCAGTAAATGTGTTAATCTCTTTGAATTTCCTTTGTGTTTTGTAATACCCCGTTGTGTTAACAGGATATACATCTGACACCATCGACTGATTTTTACAAGAAGTTAGCCTTGGACTGCTCAGGGCAACAGGTTGCAGTGGATTTATTTCTTCTTAGTGGGCAATATTCAGACTTGGCTTCTCTAGGTAAGTCATGTTTAAGCTGTTCTGGGATGTGTAACTCTTGTCCTTTTGGCAAATACATAGCATCTGCATTAATATTTAGTACATGAACATGATTTGAATTAATCTACTGTGATAAGATGCAAATTAATCCTTGCTGATCAGTGATAATGAACAGAATGTAATCCTGTAATCTTTCCTGATTCAACCTATCTGTTTTCATATTCTCCCTTAGTGAGTCAGGATTCTGTGCTCCTGGTATAAGTGGCTGAAATACTTTCCTACTTTTATGCCTTTGAACAATCAGTGCAAACATCTTTAGAGTAGCATTCATTAGCATTTGAATTTTCTCCATTTAACCCAACTTTCAAGTGCCAGTGTACCTGCAATTTCAGGTCAATGGTGAATTATTTCATACCTGAAACTCTTTAAATACATATAGTTGTGTTACACGGACCTGTCTTTGAAAGCAGGTCTGTAACTATATAAAAGTTATTTGTGGGTGTGAACAGTTTAATAATAGAGTACTGCATTCAACGAGTATATTTAAAAACCACTGTCTGCCCTCTGCCAATGTGTGTTGGTTTTGTTTCAGGTTGCATATCAAGGTATTCTGCAGGTAGTGTCTACTACTACCAGTCATACCACCATAAACACAACCCTGTTCAGGTGGAGAAGTTGCAAAAGGAGCTGAGGCGATACTTAACCAGGAAGATCGGGTTTGAGGCTGTCATGAGGATAAGATGCACCAAAGGTTTGAACATAGTTTTTTTGGTCTGGGGAGGGGAGAGAGGGGAAAGAAGCATTTGCTGTTACTTGGGAATGTCTTGATGAGTATTTCAGTACCAGGAATCAGACCAGTTATTAAAGAATGTATTGCAACATCTTCGCTGGCATCCAAGTTCCATTTTACAGTGATTAAAACTGGAGATTTTGTTGGACTGCTGTTTCAACAAGGGAGTTCTTAATAGTCTAGAGACTTCCTACTATCCTGCATTGATTTGACTTCCAAATGCCTGCTTTCTGCTAGACTTTGTGTCTTGTCTGGAATATTTACCTTTCCTGAAGATGCTTTATTTCATTGAGAAGGAGCTTAATATTCTGATACCGAACCATCTATGGCAGCTGTGTAAATGGTGTCTATACTTCACAACTATGTACATAAAATTTGACTCAGTACAATGCTTATCTTGTAGGTCTCTCCATTCACACTTTCCATGGGAACTTCTTTGTACGATCTACAGACTTGTTGTCATTACCCAACGTGAACCCAGATGCGGGATACGCTGTGCAAATGGCAGTAGAAGAGAGTCTTACTGATATGCAGGTTGTTTCCTTTCAGTCAGCTCTCCTGTACACATCCAGCAAAGGTAAGATGCACAGGTAGTGTTAGCTGCATCGGCAGTGCAGTACTCCAATGAGTCTCTGTGTTTGTTTATCAGCTGCAATTCAGTGGTAGTAACGTACATCAACTATCTTATCTAATATCAAGATCACAGCTGTGATGTGTTCCAGCATATTGGTGATGTTATTGCTTCTTCCAGACCAGGAAGTTTCTTGGGAAACTTCTAGTCTGAAAACAGGGAGAGTTAACCCAGAAACTGAGAAATAACTGGTTTAGAAGGTACTGGAAATGGCTTGGTTCCCCACTTGTATGACAAATTACATTAAATCTCAGGGTTTTGTTGCTGTTGAGTAATTACTGGCATTTGTTCTGCTGTTTCATAAACCAGACATGATGTGTGGAGACTACAGTTTTCTTTTCTTACAGGGGAAAGAAGAATTCGTGTCCACACTATGTGCTTACCTGTTGTAACAACACTGAGCGATGTCTACCTAGGGGCAGATGTACAGGCCATCACGGGGCTGTTAGCCAATATGGGTAAGCATGTTTGGATATGTAGGGATGATATCCCTACAGCTGTGAGCAGTAATCCTCTGGGAAATAATGTCAGAAGAAAAGATTCTCTCTTTCCAAGAGCGCTAAGTTCCAAACCTAAGACAGTTTTAATGCTAGACTTAGGTAAGGTGTCAATATAGTTGTATGTAGTCACCTTAAATTAGTCTGATGCATCATCCCTGGCTTTTTCTTGGCTTCTTAGATAGTGTACTCAAAGCTTATTAAGATGAATGGAAGTACATGTTAATGAGAAGAGAGAACACATGTGACTGTATTCCTACCAAGGGAGGAAAGCCTCTTATGTGAGCTCTGTACTCTATTTTTAGCTGTGGACCGGTCAGTCTCCGCTACACTGAGCGATGCTCGGGATGCTCTGGTCAATGCAGTGATAGACTCTTTATCTGCTTATCGCTCAGCAGTCCTGAGCATTCAACAGCCTGGTCTCACAGCCCCCTCCTCGCTACGGCTCTTCCCACTTTATGTCCTGGCACTCTTAAAACAGGTAAGAGTTAAAAGGAAGCTGTGCAAGGGGATGATTGTGGCATGTCAACATGAAGTAAAGGGATGTTTCTTTGTAAACAGCATCTGTCTTCTCTTTCAGTATATTTAGGACTCAGAATTGGGAAGTTGCTTGGTTTTGATCAATTAATAGAACCAGCCTTCCTCAAGATAACAGTTCCATTTCTCTGCACCCCAAAATTTAATGACTTGAAAGGTGAATGTAGAACAAAGCCTATTTAATTGTTTCTGAGGCCTGGGTAGATAACTTATGATTTTACAGGTGGTGACCATGTGTTTTTACCTTGGAGTCTCTTATGTTATGAAAATGGAGGGATTTGGAGACTTTTATGGAGTAAATACATCAGGGTAATGGACAGGCCTTCTTTTACCTGCAGAGGGCAATAGGGGATAGAGATGTTTAAAGATTACCATTAGGGAGTGATCCAGTTGAGAAGCAGGAGTTCAGAAGTATGTATAAAATCAGTCGTATAAATGTTTTAAGCAAGGGAATAGGAAACTTAAGGACTCTGACTGACTAGGCTATGGAATGTGGCACTGGTAGACTGTGTTTGCAGTAATAATTCTGCATTTCTGGCAATGTAGATCCACACAGCAGTTCAGTGTGGGTATCAAGAGAGCTGGCTGGCTGTTCTTGCCAAAGGTTTAAAGCCTTTTTTGGCTTACATTTGGCTTATAATATTTGTTCAGTGTAAGTAGTTTTTGACTGGATTTCCCTGAACTGATGTTTGAGGTCATCCTAACTGTTGGACAAGCTGGTTGAGCTAGGTCTTCCTGATCTAGAGTTTTCTCTTGCCCCTTGATGAGGAATTAAACAGCATGTTCATACTGCCATTTGAACCTTTTCATGTTGAAGTGTTTGACCCAGTGAAGAGGCAGGAGCGAGCCCTCTTCTCAGTTATGGCTATTGTTTTTTTTGTCCCAGCATGTAGGTTCTTTATTGTAAATTCCGAATTACCAAAGATTCCATACATAGAATCCAACTGTAAACTGCTCCAGCACTTACTCTTCTAAATTCCATCCAGTAGCATTTTTGAGGTGTGTGTTAGAAGAGATGCATTTCAAGATGCTTTTATCTCAGCTGTAACGCTCACTAGAAAGGATTGATGGTGCAAGGTCATGGTAATTCTAGAACCCAGCAACAGGAATAGGGAGACTTGTATGATCTGTGAAACACTTGAAAGGACTATAGAGAAGTAAAATAGCAGTCTTAAAATACTATAACCAGGAAAAAGTACTTATGGCTCATCTCTACGACTTAAGCTATATATGATCAATAGAGGGTGTGTTAAATTCTGCTTATATCACTTTAATGGTCAAATGAAATGCCTGATTGTTCACAGAAAGCTTTTCAAACCGGGACGAGCACACGTTTAGATGAACGCATTTTTACCATGTGTCAAGTGAAGAACCAGCCCCTTGTTTACCTCATGCTCATGACACATCCCAGCTTGTACAGAGTTGATAACCTCACAGATGAGGTGAGTGTGGGTCTGTTTATCTGATCCCAGGGTTATTTGTTATTTGGGACTGGAGTGATGAATTCTGGAGAGAGGTTGTGCTCTGGCTATGGGTGGATGGGGAAGGTTTCTTCTGAATTATTCCACTTTTTGCCCTGTGTCATTATCTTTTCAGTATAAATCACGTGTACATAAAGACACTATAAAGTGCTTTATGTCCCTCTCTGGCTTCCTTCATTGTAAAATGTCAAAGGAGCTCTGTGAACAGTGAATGTAAGAGCCTGAATAATTCTAGAAATCACATCTTTTGTACATAACAAATTTGATATTCCTGTCCTAGAATTTAATAAGTTGAAGTACACCCTCTCTGAATAAATCATGAAGAGATTCACTAGCAAATTATGCACTCCAAGTATGACTTGAACTGAGAAAAAGGGTCCAGCTTCAGTATTCAGTGTAACACTTCCTATTCTTATTTAACCTTCTGTTCTGGTGCTTGTTTCAGTGCCTCGGATGTGAACCTCTGTTTTTCTTTTTGCCTTTTCCTTCAGGGGGCTCTTAACATAAACGACAGAACTATACCTCAGCCACCCCTTCTGCAGCTGTCAGTGGAGAAGTTGAGCAGGGATGGTGCTTACCTTATGGATGCTGGCTCGGTAAGTTGGGTGGTGGTGGTGATTTTGAAAGGTACCCAGATTTACTTGACATCATCTTTCTGAGAAGTCATAATGTGGAGGAGACTGCTGAGCTGTGGTTTTGTGTTGGATTAATGTTATTAATGTTATTGCTCGCTGTCTTTCAGGTGATGTTTCTGTGGATTGGGAAGAACTGTGGGCAGAGCTTTATCAGCCAAGTCCTTGGAGTTCCCAACTATGGCTCGATACCACAGAACATGGTACGTGCTTGCCTTGCTGTACATCACTGATACAGGGCTACCAAAGTATTATTTTAATGAGAACTTCAATACCACTACTCAAATATTAACCCTTTAGTTATTATTCACTATAAATCCAGATTTGGGGAAATAAATCATTTTTGTTGCCTCTCTTGGAGTTTCTCCAGGCTAAACCTTTATAGCTATTCCCAGGAAAGCACAGTAAGAAGAGGCTGGCAGTGAGTAAGTTTCTCAGACCTGTGGGAGCAGAATGAGAATACTTGCCAATAGTAAGCACAGTGGGGGAGTGGGAAATCCTTTGGTTTCTGCAGTAGGTATTGATCACAGCTCAGTCATCACTGTTCTGACACCAAATTGCTGTTTACTATATTGCTGTACTGGTTTAGTGCCGTTGACTATCTCAAGCCCCTTCAAATGAGACTAGGCAAAATGTATCTGTCTGGGTTTCCTTTATACTCAGTAAGGACAGAGTCCTTTCACTGTTTTGAAAACTGTCCTCTATGTATTAATGATTCCTTTGCCTCTTAGACACATCTCCCAGAACTTGACACTGCAGAATCCACCAGAACAATAGCTTTCATTTCTTGGCTGAGAGAACAGAGACCTTTCTTCCCTATACTATATATATTAAAGTAAGTATTTTTGAACAGTATTTGTACTTCTTTAGGGATCTCTTAATACATATTTCAGTGTCATACCCTGGGCTTTCTTAATGGAAGTCTGAAGTGGTGCATGCTGTGTCTGACAGATTGGACAAGAGACGTGACTTGGTGTAAGTTGACTCCAATTAGAATTGCCGCAGACTAAAAAAGACTAAATGTCACAGAACAATCTTGAGTTAATGTCAGATAATGAAGAGAACGCTGATAAGTGCACTTGTTAGGATTGATGACGAGGGTTATTTGAGATCCTCATTTCATATGTCCTTAAGCTCTTGAAATAGCTTTGCCACTTGAGCTGTTACTTCATGAATGCGTTGCACTGGTGGTCTTGGCAAGTGTTTATTTCACTCCAACACTTATATTTTCATTTTTAAGGGATGACAGTCCATTGAAATCAAGTTTTCTGCAAAATATGATTGAAGACAGAACAGAATCAGCCTTATCATACTATGAATTCCTCCTTCATATACAGCAGCAAGTGAATAAATGAAACACTAGCCTTTGGCTCGCTCCTTTAAGGAAAGGTTTTGCAGTAAAGAACGATTGTGCTTGTAATATCTTCATTAAATCTGTGGCCTGAGGCAGTTGATGAGAAGCTCTCACTGTGATTTCAACGAACTAAAGCAAATAAAGGACCACATCTGAGAATCAAATGTGCTACTACATAATATTGTACCTTAAAGAAAAGCAAATCAAACTGTTGGAACTGGTTGAGCACCTTTAATTTGCTGCAAATCATGTTTTTACTGTAAGTAGTTGCAGCATGAAGTATCTTTACAAAGGCAATACTGAAAAGGTGAAATACATTTTGTAAAATAAAGAGTTCTTTGTTGTTCAAAATGTATATTTCTGTACCTCTTTGCCTTTTTCTTGTTCTTTTTTTTTTTTGCTGCTACATACAAAACCTCACAATACCAATCCTGATTTGCAGGGAAATTGTTTTAAGTGCATCCAGTTATTACAGACAGCATCTCAGTGTTCAAACTTAAAGCTTAAAGTAGCAATGAAAAACTGTTCATTGTGAAACGAACAAATACTTGTGAAGTGTAGAATCCAGGGATTGTGGTTAACAGGACTAGAGGTGAGCTTAACCTGGACATGATGTCTGAGTTTGATAAAGCTTTTTATAAGGCAGTATTTGAATTAAAAAGGAGTGGGGAGGAGTGAGTTCTCTATAAGAACATCTTAATGTCAGCGGCTGAGACAGCAGCAGCAGTAGAATTAGATGGCAGACGTTGTTTTTCTTCGGTGAAAAGAATAGTTGTCATTTCAGTTTGCGAATGGGTGGGAGGGGAAGGGCAAGGAAGGTTCTCTCAGCCTCTTTGGCTTCTGTTTAGTAGACTTTCGGCTCTTGTTTACATGAACTGAATGTTTAGCATCTAAAATCTAGCGTGTTTCTGAAGCGAGCTTGTGCCAGCACTTCAGAGTTTGAGACAGCATTGAATATCCTGAGGTTAAAATTCAAGAAGACATTCTTTCTCCAAAGACAAAAATCCTTTACATTGCAGATTAGGTGGTGGTTTGAGACATGCTTGAAATTTTCCATTAATTTTTGGTTTACTGCAGCTGTGTAATGAGCCCAGGTCCAAAGCCAGGGTGTACCAGATAAGAGCTTTAAATACACTCTCAGATCCCTGCCAGAGCTCCAGAGGGAAGGTGACATTGGCCTTGAAGTGAAAATTTAGATACAGAAATACTTAGATTGATTTAAAAGCGCATTGATCATTGTCCTGTGGTGAAGATTAAGCTATCACTGATAGCTACCAACATAAAGGGTATTTAAGTTACATATCCCAGTGCCTGTGAAGTGTTTTGTATGGAAAAATCTTGGTTTGCTTTTTTGTTTGTGATAAAGGACTTGCAAAACCTAATTCCTGGAGCAAGTCACGCGAACAGGTAAACTGCTTGTAAGTGGTCAGACATGCACTGTGATGAGGTTAGTTAACTTCAGTTTGTGAGGCAGATGTCCAAGGACATCGTAGGTTGCTGCAGAGGTTGTCAGGAGTTGCCTTACTTCAGGGTTGTTCCTTGAGGGAAGTTGTTCTTGTCGCTTGAGCACAAGAAGCTGAATTTCTGAACAATGTCTAAAATAGCATTAAAAGACTATTAGAGAACCAATTGAAGCTTCCCTGTCTGCTCTCTCCCTTCAAACAGGAGTATATTTACTTGAACAACTTGTTAGAGAATTGCTCAATTTCTAAGTCATGGTGAAAAGGTTTTTAAGTTTTCACAGTCTGATTTAACTGTTTTCCTGGGGGGAAAGGGGTCTCTTCATTTAAATCATAAATGGAAGCTATGCACTTGCATTGGTTATGACTCAAACTTGTGGGTTTGAGTATATTATCACTCAGATGTTGAAAATCATCCTTGCATCTTAACAGCTCCGCCAAAAGTGTCTCTTACCATGACTGTATTTTGCTACTATATCCCTTAGGGTTTTTTTTTAAGACATAAATGTTGGAGATGGCTTCATTGCTTTATGTACACCATAAAGATGTCAGTCTTTGTGGCAGTTAACAGCTTTGAATTAGTCCCTGAGTTTTACAGAGCAAAGCATGATAAGAATCAAATCTTGGAGTCCTCTTTGCTTTGGAAGGAATTCAGTGTTGAGCTTTGTTAGTGTATTCCCTCTCAGTGGGAAAACCTGCTGTGGGTCACCCTGTATTGCTGTAGGGGCAGTACAGGACAGATGAACACAGAAACTACTTATGATTTGTCACTTTTACCTACAACTGAAAAGTAAGGACACTGAAGATGAACTGCCAAAACGGTGCTTAGATCTCAGCACGACAACTCGACCCCCACAAATGGTCTATTTTTCTAGTTGAAGACTCGTTTTGTTGAACTCTATCTGTATTTGACGCATTAGTGTTCAGCCAACATCGTTACCATCCATTTTACTTTGCTTTCATTCTCGTTTTTAATTTAATCTATTTGAGCCTGAGTCCACATAGACTGTGTTGCAATACCTAGAATGATTCACTTTTATTTAGCATTAACTTCTTAACAGAATTTAATCAAAGATACAGAATGGTTGTTAAGTAAGGGACCATTAAATGTGACTTTAAGGTTCTGTTTACTATTATGGATGTAATCCTTAGAGTAAATTTAATTTTGTAAAGTAGTGTATAATATTGTAATATGAAATCTTTGTTTTCTGAACTCAAACATATGATCTTCAGTATGAAGTGATAAATCTTCCCCCCTTCTGAATCTGAGACAGGGTTTACTTGTCCTCCTTTTTACAGTTTGTAATTTTCACTGTTTTATTCCTGTAAAAAGTCATTTGTAACACATGCAAATGCTTATTTTATCTGTGCTAATTTATCAGATTTGGCTACTCAATAAAATTAATTGAAAGAACTCATGCAAGTCCATCAGTGCTTTCTTAGAAATAACATTTGATCGATTGAGTGAAATGCCATGTACCAACAGGTGATAAATTCTATTTGTAGATAAAGCACATAATATTCAGGTGATTAACTGATTAATTGGTGAAAATCTGTACCTGCAGAGCACCTCTGTCAGACAGTGTTGGTACTCAGTCCTGCCTTGGGATGTGTTCTTCCAGCAAGGTGAGTGGGGCTCTACCCCACCATGCGGTACCCTGCCAGCAGGCTGGGAGTTGGTCTTAAGAGCCAGTTGACATTGATGATTGGAATTTAGCCTCCAGCAGTGATCCCAAGTGATCAATTTTATTGTAGGTAACCTGCTTCTTCATTTAACATGCTATCCTATCAACACCTTTTTGTAAAAGCCATTCCATCTTATGTTTGCCAGTTTTTTTATGAGCTGTCATCACTGCTGCTTCTGGTTCACCGTATGTAAGTTAATGCATGAGCTTGGTCCTTCGATCTCTGTATTGAGCAGGTTTTGAATAGAGAATCCTCTTGTATTCTTTCTTAATCACTTTGTACTGTAGAAACATTAATTGCACTTGTCAGCACAGTCTTTCTCCCAGTGTAATGATTTGCCCTGTTGCTGCTGAATTCACCACCTGGCAATGAACTAGCAGCCATTCCAGCACTAACCTATGGAGCTCCAAACAGGATCTTGAAGCCGAGTTCTGCTTCTGCGTGAAGTGCCTGTGGCACAGTCCGAGTTTAATGAGTGCAAGTCATTCAGTGTCAAGGATGCTGAAGGTAATTAGTTTGACATATTGATGGGAAGCATTCGTATCACTGTTGTTTGGTTTGGCTTTGGGTACTTCTCATCAGAGTGCAATAAAGGGGAGAATCCTCTCCCTTGACCTGCTCACACTGTGGGCATGCGGCCCAGGAACCAAAGCTGTTCCCTGTTCTATGATGCTATGGTAAATCTGGAATCCCTGTGAGGTCCTTGTTCCCAGTATGTACATTCAGTCCCTCCAGCTGTTTACTAACAGCAGTGCAGTGACACCGCACTGGGAATACGATTTGGGAAGCTGACCTTTGGGAAGCGCTGCCTAGCAGTTCCCTGGAAGGCATTTCCCTACACTGGGTACTGCTCTCATGTACATGTAAAAACATCTATTTTGGCACTCCAGTAACCAGCAGTCTCTTCCTTTATTTGCAATGTGCCCAGAGGTGACAAATAACTCCCCAAATCCACACACCCCATGGTTTTCCAGCAGAAAACCTCCCCCAGGCTGAGGAGCAGCATGGTGGAGAGCTTCTGCTTGTGGTTTAAATACTGTGAGCTTGAAACCAAACAGCTCCATGAGCTGAGCCCTGTGAACCTCTGATGTCCTGCTGCTTTCAGAATCATAGAATTAACCAGATTTTGTACAGTGTTAGCTTCTTTGATAGTTATGGAGTGTGAGGTAAATAATTACTTTGGAAACGCAAATGTTCACTTTAATGCTTCAAGCTCCTATAGAGAACACTGCTTTTACCTCTGCATGATGAGGACAACGTTACCGTCCTGTGCTAGTTTTACATGGCGTTGTTCGCAGGTTTTCCTCTCGGACCGCAAGGCGCAGATACCGCATTTACTGACACCGCAATTTCAGCCGCACCGCGGAAGGAGCGGGCCGCCGGCAGCACCCAGCCCGTGCCGCTCCGCTCCTCGCAGCACACCGGAGCCCTCACCCTGCTGCCGCCACCGCCGCTCGGGCCTCCCGCAGTGCCGCCATGGCCCCGCTCGGCCTTCCCTCCTCCTCGGTGCGCTGACAAACCGCCCCGTCGGGCCGCGCACCGCTTCCGACGCCGTGGCGGCCATCTTTAGTGCGGGCACCGCGCGGGCAGAGAGCGCGGTGTGCCAAGGGCCTTCCCCGCGCATTCCTCTGTGCTCTTGCCCTCACTCAACATGGTGGCGCTTGCTTCAGCGGCCGGCGGCGCTGGCTCATGCGCGCTGGTGCGAGGCGGCCCCATTGTGCGGTGCTGAGGTAACACGGCGGCCTTGCTCTGCCGGGGATGGAGGAGGACGGCGGCGCGGGCGCGACCCCCGGGGCCCCCGCCGGGCTCTCGGCCTCCCAGCGCCGGGCCGAGCTGCGGCGGAAGAAGCTGCTGATGAACTCCGAGGAACGCATCAACCGCATCATGGGCTTCCACCGGCCCGCGGCGGGCAAGGGTGAGCCGTGGGGCGGCTTTGGTGTGAGGGCTCCCCGGGCTGCGGCCGCCTCCTCAGGGCGGCAGCTCCAGCGGAGGCTGTTCGAGCCCTCAGCGCGATCGTTCGGCTCAGCTGTGCTTTAAGCAGAGCAAAACCGTTTGTGGTCCTTAAGAGATCCGTCTCAGAACCGGTCTCGGGCCTGTGGCTGCTCTGCCACAGCGAGCACACAACCTGTCAAGTCGTTTGTCTCCATTGAAACGATGAGTCTGCCCCGTGTTTTCATCCAGCTTGCTTTCATAGCTATGTGTTTGTATCAAAGTTTTCTCAGATTTGGGTAATAACCCATCATTGGGGGCTTCTTTTTGGCATGCAGGATTTCCTTGCAGCTTCTCAGGAGGTCGTTTCATTTCTGCACATCGAGGAGTCAGGAAAGGGTTCCCACTTTTCAGTTCACAAAGATGCCCACGACCAATGAATCAATCTGCTTTAATACTGAATCGTTCTCTTTTAAATGCCCTTCTCCATAGGACCAGACCTGTTCTGCACACCTCCTCGTTTGGTTTTGTTCTCTGGCATCACCTTTTGCTGGAAGATGGGGTCTTTAGGTTGAACACAGAGCAGGTTAACACAGCTTTGCCTCCCCTAATAGAGAAGAACAAGCCAAAGGATGTTGCTTCTGTTGCCTGCTTATTTGCCAGTCTTTACTGCTGTTTCCGAATGGGTCACCTTTCCATCTCTTTTTGTCCTTTTTAATGTTGCTCCATGTATTTGGAACATCTTTGCTCTTGTCCGTGCAGTGTTGCTTAAGGAAGTCCAACGTTCTAATTCCTCCACTGCTGACTGACAGCTTCAACTTCCAACCTCATTGTGCAGCTTCTGTCTTGTGTCTGTGCTCCTTCAGAAGAGTGCCCTGCAATTCAGAGCACATGCTACACAAGGGCTCTTTGTAGGCTGGTGGGGAGGGTGTGCTGAGAGCAGTTTCAGCCTGGTCCATGCTGCGCTCTTCCATTTCCATTACCATCTGTTGTAACTTCACTTGAGGACGTTGTGTATCAGCTGAGCCCGTTTCTTTTAACACGTATTCAAGTACATCAGATGGTTTTGTGGTGAGTAATTAGTACATTTATTAATCATAAATCTATCTTTTTACTTCGGAAGCAGTAACCCCAGTCCAGAACGGCTAAAGTGTTGTTTCACATACCTACTGTGCATAACTCATGTGGTTTTTGTTCCTCTTCTCTAGATGATGAAAGTCACACAGAATCCAAGCTCCAGCACGAACAAGATAAATCCATTCCTTCCGTTTCCAAGCGAATTGTGCTTGGTGATACTGTCTGTAGCATGGCAGGCACAGCTGACCATACAGCCGGCATGACAGACCTCAAAGGGGAGAAGGACTTGTTCACTAAACCACCAGACCTTGTCGATGAGGGCACAAGTGAGCTCCGTCACCGTGGCAGAGGGGAGCTGCCACCTGAAGCTGCAGCACGGCCACCTCGACACGGGTTAGACCAGTACCTGTCCAGATTTGAAGAAGCTCTGAAGCTGAGGAACCAGCTGATGAATGAGAAGCCAAGCCAAGAGAATGGGAACGCAGTGGAGGAGTTTGACTCCTTCCGCATTTTTAGATTGGTGGGATGTACTGTACTTGCCATCACAGTCAGGGCATTTGTGTGTAAACACTTGGTGAGTACAGGGGAGAAAACAATGCTTTTCTACTTTGCTAGTTTACTAACAGCTTACTGTGAAATACCCTTTATCTAGGGCTGGTTTGTCAGTTGTGACCCAGTGGGAACTTTAGACACTCTTTAGGTTTCTGACAACTGTATAAAGCCTAAAATGGTCTGTAAATTCTTTGAGATGAATGTGTGTTACCTTACACAGCCTCTGTGTAGCACACCTTTAGTCAGTAGTGTTTGAGGAGCGCAACCACTAGAATAGTTGTTGCAGTTTATGTCCCATCTCTGTGAGCATGAATCAGCTGCTCTTCTAGTTTGGAGTCTAGAAAAGAATAATGAGTAAGAACAGCAGTAATTGTCCCATGATAAGCAGATCCTACTCATGTATCAGTCTCCTGAGCAAAGCAGTTCCTCAGTGCTGCAGGTGCTGCTCATACATCACAGCGGTGTGTGCCTGGTCCAGGCTGCCACCTCCTGGCTTGCTGGGCTCATGTTTACACACTGCTCTATGCTTCTGTGATCTCAGGGGTTTAGGCTCAAAGAAAATAAGGCAGAACCTTATTTTTGACATGTAAATTGTCTGCTTAGCCTTTCAGTGTTGGAAAATACTGTTGCTATTGTCCACAAATTTATCTTTCTACCTAATTTATGACTTGAGAAGCATTAAATTAGTGTGTTTTCTTAGCTGTTACTTCTGACCATGTTAATTTTTGTATGTGCTTTTCTTTCAGTCAATATTTGCACCATTTCTTACTCTACAACTCGCTTATATGGGCCTGGCCAAGTACTTTCCAAAGGTAATTTTTTTATTAATATTATTATTTCAGAATTAGGTTAATTTGAAATGTTTTAAATTTAATCTTGTGCTTAGAAGGCATTAAGACTAATGCATGGGAAGTTTTCTTTGCTTGTTTTAAACTGTAGGGTGAAGAGTTACCGAATGCTGATAGCTTACAGTGCTTTTAGTCTTCCCAGACTTAGTCCATATCTCTTTCAAAGTTGCTGGGAAAATGTGGATTAACAATGCTAAAAGCATCTAAGCAGGAAAGGCGGGTAGTTCCTGCGTGTCTTTAGGAAGCTTTTCTTCTAGATGCTGCTTTTCTGTGGTTACTATGTGCTCTGTCAGCAAACTGGTCTGCATGTGACACCTGGACAAAACCTGGGAGGGTATTCCTTATCAAATGAGACGGTCCTTGGGGCTGTAAGGGCTCTGTATTCCATTCCTGCGATCAGTCTCAGCTGCAACTTGAAATGAGACATGTATTTGTATGTGAAACTTGCTGCTTATTAGCAAGATTTGCTGCATTATTTGCTTTATATGCTTACACTGGTTGACTGTGCTCAAGTATTTGGTTGATGACTTTTTCAGGTCTGCAGCACAAAGTGGGATTGAATGATGCTCAATCCATGGCTGAGAAGGAAAATTAGCATTTTAAAAGGAATAAGAGATTACCTGTAGAAATAAGAATAAATCAGCATTTCTTTTGTAGTTAAGCAGGTAACTGGAAACTAAACTTCATAGTAGATACACTAATCTGGTGTGTCACAATAGAAAACAGTAGAATTAGCTTAGACTTGCAGTAGCTCATCTGCTACAGCTTTTTGATCTTGTTTCTGCTGTCTTCAAAATCAGCTCTTTAAGAGGCTGTTCCTTTCCACAGCTTGTTTTTACCTCATTCATACCCACATGAACCAGTTTGTTAGCCTTCCATTTTTCTTTTGTGAAACCCAGAAAGAGTCTTGAAAGCTTCAGGTAGATTGGATTCAATTAAGATATCCAGCAAGAATCACCATTTCCTGCCTGTCAGGCTTTGCCTCCCTGGGATTCATCTTAAGATCAGCTTTCAAAAGGTTTTGGGGCATTTCTGGGTTCAGACACTAAAACTACCAAGTGGAGCCATCCTAAAATAGAAGGAAACAGTTGGTTTTCAATCCTAAATCATTTCTCTATGTTAGAAAAGTAACAGTATTTTTCTTGCCAAGTAGTGTGATGAGATGAATCCTGTTCTGCCAGCGGAGATGCCTGGCTTGGCTTCCCACACCCAGATTGCCCTTGTCTGGGACTCTCCCCACTCCCACAGAAGCTGCTGCACAGCCCCAGTGCCAGCACATAATGTGTGTGATTTGATCTGCTGTTACCAGCCTTTCACTCAGCTCCATCACATCCAGCACAGTGTGAATCTGTCTCTGGGATAAGTGAATCCTGGAGCATGTCTGGAGAGAATCAATCCAAACCTGCTGCTCTTCCCGAGGAAGTTGGAATGTTTCTGGCTGTGTGTGAAATTGGCACAACACTCATGGCATGTAAAGCAGGATTGGATTATAACACAAGAACTAACATAACACTGTGGGGTTTTTATCTTCTAGTATGAGAAGAAGGTGAAAACGACGGTGTTAACCGCTGCTCTCCTCCTGTCTGGAATCCCTGCGGAAGTCATTAGTCGCTCCATGGACACCTACAGCAAAATGGGAGATGTTTTCACAGACCTCTGTGTCTATTTCTTTACCTTCATCTTTTGCCATGAACTCGCTCTGGCTTTTGGTTCTGAAGAACCATGATGTAGAATTGACTGCAGTAGTGACACTAAAGCTTTCTGGACTGTTTTCCTTTAGCATCTGACTGTGCAGGCAGGTTTCAACCTTCATTAAAATTCTTAACCAGGTCAAATACTTGAAAGGAGCCTTAAATTCAGTCATTTGGGGAAAGGAAGAGCAAGGTCCCAGACTGCTGGGTGTATTGGGTCAGTTTATTTAATGATGTGTTTGCCTGTTACAAATGTGAAGAATAAGGGGGCAAGTGTCGGTGATTTATTTGGTTTAGTTTGATGATGCCCTTCTCAGCCTCCTTCATAAGCATTTACAAAGCTGCCTTTGTTCTTCTCAGTGAGGACAAAGAGAACACCATAGGGCAGAACATATAGATACCTATCTCCAGTAGCTAACAAGAACTCATTTTGTGGTGGTCCCATTTTCTTCAAGCAAGCTCTAAGTAAAAGAAGTCCCTTTATTCACCTGTTCCAATACCGAACGTTGATCCAAGTAGCTGCTTCTGGAGGAGGTTGGTGAAACACTGAAACATGCCACCTTGTTGTCCTAGTCCTTGCCTTGCTATACATTGTGATTGTGATCCGTTTTGATGGTTTTAGTGCAAAGCAGGTAAGCAAAAACACCAACAAAGTCCTGTACTTTGCAACTGTCATTAATTCAAAAGTAGGAAGAAACACAGTTGTTCATAATACCTGTTTGTGAGTTTCCAGCAACCTAGTCCCAGTGCAGCCATTCCTGAGCTTTCATCCTCAGGCCTTTTCTTTAAGAGTTAATTTCGTGAGGGGAAAGTTGTAAATATTGGCAACCAGCCTGCAGCGTCTGCTGTTCGCTCTGCTACATGTAAAACTTAAAGGGAACTATTTGTTTTCCAGCTCCTTGCAGGACTGCAGAAGACAGCTTTTACTATGACATTCGTCTCTGCAGTTTGTCTCTGTTTATCCTGTAAATAGGATGCTGACAGAGGAGTTCTGCTCCTATAGGATTGTACCCAGCAGTGCTCAGCCTCTGATGCAGCAGAGCTCTTCATCTCAACTCAGTTTGGGGTGGTTTTGACCCTTGAAATCACAGGGACTGTTCCTGTTTAAACCCTGTGCCACAGATGACAGTGAACTCAAACCCAGCTGCCTCCCACATGAACATGGAGGAAAAGAGAACAACGTTTGGTGGGGGTTTATGTCCAGCTACGTAGATGAGAGGGTGACAAATGCAACTGAATCACGTCTCTAGTTAACGTGGGAAGCTCTTGAATGCGTTGGTTCTCACTGTTGCATGAATTTTGCACAGGGAAAGGAAGGAGGTGTCAACCACTGATGATCTCCAAACTTTCTATTGAAGCTAAATTTGGGAGTGTTGTCAGCTCGTAGCTTTCTGCTTAGAATCTGGACTTTAAGGCAGTCTCAGCAGTGCCCTTTTTCAGCACAGGGCAATACTCATTTGTCTCAGTATTTGTCTGCAGAAGTACTTTTAGGGAGCAGAAGAGTTTGACCACGGCTCTGTAGAGCAAAGGGCTCCATGTTCTGCTGTTCCCCTTCTGTTCAAGCTTCCTGCTGTTCCTGTAGCGCAGCATTTCTGACTCCTGCATTAGATTCAAGTTTGTATGTGACATGAAAACAAGAAGCTTGTGTTTTGATTTCACTGTTTCCAGACTGGTTTTTGCCAATTCTCTTACAGGTGTCCAGGCCTGGGCTGCAGAACATTCCGATGTAGTTCTGCTAGCACAAATGTTTATTCAGAAGCTTTACATTTGTTTGTTATAGACAGGAGTTTCAGCAGATTGAAATGGCTGTCAGTTCAGTTCACGTTGAGGTATGTACATGATTTTACTCAGAAGTTGCACTTGTTCTGACTCTGTTTATATGCCCCAATGTACTACAAATAAACTGCCGAAATACTCTGTACTAACACCTCCAGAAAGCAATGAATTCTTAATCCTCAGCGTGAGATGTTAATACTCATCAGCTAAACAGCGCAGAGCTGCCCCATCTGCTGTGTGTTCGCTCCATCCCTTGCACCAGCCGATATCCAAGGAATGGTGAAGTGGGATTTCTCTTCAAGCAATGGAATGAATCTGTTGTGAGACCCAACCTGGAACGCTGCAGCTCGGTTTTATCCGGTGGTTTTGGCCTGCCCTCATCTGCATGAGCATCGCTCGGAGGGATGCCTGAATCCTCTTTGCTGTTTTTATCCTCTGTTTCTGCACCCGACTGTGTTCCACGTTTAGTGCCAACCTGCGTGTTTTCTATTAAAAGGATGTTTGTAACCCGCTTCCTTGACAGCTTGGCCTGGCTCGGGAGGAGGGAGGCAGCGACCTTGTACCGGGAATGCCGTGCCGGGGCCGTTGGGATGCGCGGGACGGCAGCCGACGGCTGAGCGCGGCCCGTTTCAGGGGCACAGCGCCCTCCAGCCGGCAGGGGGCGCTGCAGGCGGGCGGCGGCAGGAAGTAGGGGCCCCTTCCCGCCGCGTCTCTCCTGCTCTCGGGCGCTGAGG
>JASSUY010035548.1:0-37350 GCA_032466535.1 Forpus xanthops
CCGCCGGCAGAGCCCTCACCCCCGGGCCCCGCACCCCGGGGCTCCGCAGCGCCCGCGCAGAGGTCCCGGCGGTTCCCCGAGGGCTCCGGAGTCCCGCACCGCCGGGAGGGACGCGCTGCCCCAGGAGCCGCGCACGGACCCCCGCGCAACTCGCGCTCCGCGGGTGGACCTCTGAGGACGGCGCGGGGCTTCCCGGGAGCCGCCGCGTCTCCGTCCTACTGCGGCTGCAAAGGCAAAGGATGGACTGAACCCAAACGAGATAAACGGAACTCGGGCTCACCTGAAAGTTAGGAGACCTCTCCCCTCCCACCCCCTTTCCTCTGCGATCTTGTTCCCTGTGTGGAAGTCGCTTATGAGTCGTGCTCGGCACGCTGCATGGGAAGAAGCAGCTCGTGTTTCGGATCGAGGATTTGCTGTTGCAGAGCGGTCGAACTTCCATGCAGCGGGGCAGCCTTCGCTACTCAACCGCCCTGATGGTGTGCTAAGGAGCCCGCGCAGACTGGCATCGTGTGCAGAGAAGGCGCTGAAGGTAAGAGGGGGCTTGGGGAAAAGAGGGATTTTAACGTTATTTTCTGTGGTGTTTTGTCCAGCACACCCCCCCTCCCATCAGACCATCCGCAGTATCGATAGGCAAATACAATGCAAGTCTGCTCCTGTGCAAAGTACTCGGAGCTCGCAAGCGATGGCAGATGGATGTGCTTCGGTCCGGTGGGGCAGCGCGGCCGTGCTCCCAGAGCGGCCGGGAGCTGCTGCGCCTCGGGAGCGGCGGAGCAGCGGTCGCGGTCTGCCGGGCAGCTCGCGCCGGCGGCCGGGTCCGGTTGAGCGCCTGTGCCCCACTGCCGCCCCAGAGCGTCCAGCCCCGCTGGAGCCCCGGGGCTGCAGATGCAGTGCGTGGTATTAACGAGAGAGGGAGAGGAATGGGAGAAACCCATATGGAACATTTTATTGATGTGATCGTAATCCGGTAATGGAGATTGCGTTAAATGAGGGTTGCATCCTGACGCCTAGCTGCTGTGGAGAGACAGGGAAGCAGAAACTGTGCTGGATTGAAAAGGAAGTTCTTTGATTGAAGGATTTTCTTGAACCATGAAGGGATGTCTGTAAGCTTAAAGTTGCTGTGTATATGGAGTACCAGAATGGGATAGAAACCAGATCAAGCTGAAACAGATATTCATGTACTCGGGCTCTGAATACAGTTAGAATTGGTTAGAGGCATTGCAGTGGTGGCCAATGAATTCTTGGTTTCATCTGTGGAGACCACAGCAAGGCAAGGAGGGAGGAGACCACAGCAAGGCAAGGAGAGAGGAGACCACAGCAAGGCAAGGAGAGAAGGGTACCATTTGGGAAGAGGAGGATGGCTCCTTTGTGACTTGTGCCATAATGGCACAAAGCTCACAGCCTGCAGAAGCTTGGCAGGCGATCTGGGAAGCAGACGATTTATCTCACTTGCCTTATGCAACCTTGGTGTAGCTGCCTGCAAGAAGTAGCTGCAGGTGTGCATTGAGGCAAATGGGAACTCACCTGCCCCTCTCGGACAGCGAAAGGAGCCGTGAGCTTGAAAGGGATGGACTTGGCTCCCCCGATCCCGTCTGAGCCTGAGCTGGTAATGCATTTTGAGTCATTGTTGCTGCCTATCTCAGTTGGCAAAGGAGGGGAGGAGATGTTGAACTTGACTGAAGCACAGCAGAGCTGAGGAAGAGATGAATTCTTTTTGTGCTAATTTCTATTCTGGCATGGAGAACTGAGCCACAAAGAGCACCTTCCTCAAGCTTTACTGAAGGGAAACCTGATGAGAACAGAAAGATTAAGGCAAAGCCAAGTTTGAACTTTTTGCTTGTCATCAGTGGAAGTGGCATTGACCTCTCAGATCACACAGGTCAAAAGATGTAAGGTAGGAATAAAGTTACTTGTTTATTTACTAGCATTACTCCCTCCTGTCCCCAAGTTGGCATGCAAAGAAACATCACAGAGTGGGAAAGCACCGTTTCTTAGTCCTTAAGTCCTAACTCATGTGAGCAGCAGAGTGATTCCTGTGGGAACACTCGGCAGCATTTATCTGTAACTGCAAAAGAGCTCGTTAAATGCCAAATAACAGAGAGGGAACCAAACCCGGAGATCTGACGTTATGGAAGTGATCTGCCCTCCCATTTGAGTTGTGTACAGAACGTGAGGCGAGAGCTCCACAGTTCAGCCTCTCTCTTGCCGCATGTTTGGCATGAAGTTGAGATGGAAACGCTTATTTTACATAAAATGAGGAGCAGCGTAAGCGCATTGAGTTCCTCTGAAGCATTTTGTTTTGGCAAAAAGACGACTTCTAGTGAATTGCGAGAGAGGGGTTTAGAATATTCATGGCTAAACTCCAGGGAGCTTAGTGTTAGCTCAGTAGGCAGAAGGTTCTTCCTCTAAAGAGATAGCTGGGAAAGATGTGTTTAAATTTCAAGCCATATTCAGTTGAGACTGTTGATTTCCACGTTTTAATATAATTTGTTATGCTTCTTAGGGGAATGGTGCTTAATCTGGAAAATAAAGCGAGTATTCCTAGCTCACTTTTTATAGCAGGAGCAAGCAGTGTGCTTTAATTGTACTTCTGCAAGTGCAAATGTTCCAGATTTGACTGCATTTTTTATCAAATAGCAGCTGAGGAGAAATTGTCTTTTGAAACCATGGTTATCTGTGCAGATCTTGGTCTGTGTTTTGCTACAGGAGAATTCTGCTTCATGACTGCATTGTTCACCCTTGCAGCATTTCTTTGAATGTGAGCCTTGCTCCCGTTAAAGGATAATTTATATTCAATGTAGTAGGGTCTGCTCAGTGGAATTGGCTTTATACATCGCAGCCTCTGCAAAAAAGGAGATCAAAGATCCGAACCTGTGGTCCTGTGTTGCATTTGTATTCTACATGGACTTGAGCAATCTTATACTGGAGCCATTCACACTCCCATAGTTAAGGATATGTCAGTCATTCCATTAAGACACACATTTGCTTAGTGATTTAAAGGCTAGATTTAAAAATAGGCGCTAAGCTTAAGTTAAGCACATTCTTGTAGTGAAAAAAAAAAAAAGCTATCCGAAGCAATGGAGTTAAAATAACATTTAGCATTTGCTAATAGAGCACTGTTAAGTGGAATTTGTAGAAAGCTCAGTAGAAAATAATGCTTGCGTGAGAAAATCTAGAGATGAAAAGGGGGAAAAAATCCCTTTCAGCTTTAGGAAGCCCCTTGTGGATCCGGGTGAGTGCTTATACCTGGACTGGAAAAGGGCCTGAGATTGTTGAGCAGGCAGTGGGGCTCTTCTTCAAGGAGAACAGCACTGGCTGGAAGTAGGGATTAGTCAGATCTCAGTTCAATGGTTCAGTTTTGGATTGTATTAGATCCAGTGCTGGTGGCACTATTCCAGTTAGTTCCTCTGGGGGTTAAGTCACAAGAACAAGAAAAGCCCCAAGCCCTATATCTGAACCAGAAGTTCTCCTTTCACTAAGTGGAGCAGAACTACACGTTTTTGAATCATGTCGATGGGGTGAGTGGGGTCTTTGGGAGCTGAAGAGAGCCCACCTGAGAGCAGCCCTTGTGGTAATCATGCTTGCCACTTTACATAACCTAACCCTAAGTGTACACTTAAACACCACCATCTCTTCTCCAGCATCCCCACGTCTTTGACAAGTGCCTATCTCAGACAGCCGTCTCCTAACGGTGAGGACGTTGCTTCATCTGTGCAGGCAAAGTATGCAAATGCTTACAGTAGGTTTTTGCATATTTCAGGTTGGAATTTAAAGACCAGAATTCAAAATACATGTGGATTCATTGTTCCGGTTGCGCATGTTGTCTGGTACCTGTGTTCATGAAGTGGGTTCAAGATACAGCTTGCTGTATTCCAAGTATTTTGGATGGGATGAAATAAATGAGCATTGTCTGAATGAAAGTTTTGTCATTGGAATGAAAATTCATAAGAGAGATAATGGGCTTCTGTCCCAATTCCCTCCTGCAATGAGGTCATCGGGAGGACATTTGTAACACTTGTCTGTCTTTAGCGCAATAAAATAGTGGTGACTGTATCTTTCTTGGGTTTTCAGAACATTCATGCTCCCTGCAAATATAGAGGCAAGTAATATGAAGCAGGAAATTTTGGGTGGAAATGGGAATTTGATTGTCCCTTAAGATCTGTGGGGAGACTCCCATTCTCATTATCCAATGGTAAAGTAAGGAAAATAGGTTTAAAACAGTCTTCTTCAATTACAGTCTCTGAATTAGTAGTGACTTGCCAGGAAGCATAACAGCTTCTATAGCTTTTGCACATGTAAAAGCTCCACTGAAAGGAGTTTAAACTGCCCTTCAATTTGTCTTTAAGGTGTTATATGGTGAGTAAGAGTGGGATTAGTGGAAAATACATTTGGAGTGATAATAACAGTATTTCCTACCTCTGGCGCAGATGAATAAAGATAGATACAGCTTTCATTTGTAAAGGAGAATTCTCCATCCCACTTGAACGATACCTCACCAGAGCGCCCTCACTTGCATGGGGGGCTTCATGAGAGCCAGGGAGAGTTAATGGAAAAATCAGAATACAGATAAGAGTGCCTGTGGAACTTAGGCTGCAGGCACAGTCGACTCATGGTAGTTTTGACACTAAATAAGGAACTATACAAGTTTTTCTGTACCTGGCTCATAATGAAGCATTCTTTTCATTTGAAGTCTTTTGTCATTGCCTTTAACAAATACCCTGTTGAAAACTATTTCAGATGCACTTAGAAAACCTGTGTTTTGTCACAGATTACATGAGAGTCAGCATTCTTCATCCAACGTAGCACAAGCCAAAGCTTCCTGCAGTCTGTAGGAAAATTCCTATCGGAACAGGGCCTTCCATAATCACAGCTTGCATTACAGGAAATTCCGCCACTTGTTCAGGAGCTTGGCGTGTCGATGTGCGATAGAAGATGTTGCTGTAGGGAGGGTTTGCTTGCAAGGATGGCAGAACTTTCTTGCTTAACAGAACTAACTTTGCAGGGAAGTTCTTCTGAAATGACTGTTATTTCCATCAGTTAAGCTGCAATAGACTCCATGAGGATTACGGAATTTCAGGGGAATCTACATCAACAGATCAGCAGTGAGCCAAATATGCTGTCAGAGGGACAGGTGAACGTTGTAGTTACTGGAGTCTTCCGAACTCAACAGTGAAATTACAAAGGTGGTATTTAAAACCCATCACTGTGGGGTTTAATATGGCAGTGCACTGTGCTGAGAGCCTTTGCCTGCCTCGTCCTCCTGCCAGGGGAACATCCTGCACTGTGTACCACTTCCGTTTGAGCTGGTTATTTGGGGGATGTTTTTTGTCCTCCAAGGTGGTCTAGAAATGAGATGTCACTGGTGATGTGCTCTGTTTGTATATCAGTGTTTACCTCTTACAGCCTTATGGACATAGTTGTATTACTTTTGTAGGAATTTAATTAGCAATGATGTGTGTTTTATGGTGTACTGAAGTAGCAGGAAATCCATGCTAAAGGGGAAAAAATGAAGTAAAAGTTTGGAGTGCTTCAAGCACAGCATGTTTCATTTAACCAGCTACTTACACCGTCACTGGTAATGCTCTGCGCTGTCTTGCTAAAGAAATAAATGTGTATGTATGGAAATGTGTGTTCTACTGTTATCTATAATCACATACATGGGCACACTAAAGGCATGTACAGTCTTGGCTCCAGCTTTAGTTCCTGGCACGTATGATGCACACATCCACCAAAAGAAAAGTAATAAGTATTAACAGAACGGAAGGTGCCATTACCATGTAATGCAGGGAACAGATATAAAGCAGTCATGAACTGCCTGCCTTTAGCTGTAAGGCTGATTTCACTAGAAGGTCACATTCTCTGATAAGCCTCCTGAGAAAGGAAGTTTCGTGCCTTTGGGGTGGAACCGGGCTTTATCTCTGCTACTAGAAATCACAGTTTATAGTCATTTAAGCAGGTTTTGTGATTACTTTTGTAATTATAAAAATATGGATCTCCTTGCTCTTTGATAAATGGGCATGAGACTGTGTGTCCCGGCAGGCGCATGGTTACCTAGGTCATGGTTTCCTTAGGTATGCTGGCAGCTGTCTTCCTGAAATGGAGCATAGCTTCCACAGGAGGCATTATGTCAAGGTGCAGGCTGGTTTCACAAACTGGGAAGAGATTTGCTTTGCTGTTGTATAATGTTTATAATGAAAGATCTAGACTTGACTTGTCAATGTTAGGTAGCCAGAGTGTGCCACAGCATTCTCTAGGGAAAAGTCCAGAGCAACTCCGGTGTTTAGAAACTTCATTAACTGGTGATTTAGTAGGGACTGTGATGTGAATATGTAACTCCTGACTCAGATAATTTGGGACCTCACTGAAGTAGTTTGTTCAGATTACAGTTGCTGCCAGTAATTTATAAATATATGCAAGATAGAAGGCACGAAACTAAGGCTATCATTAAATGGAGTAATGGCGTTACTTTGTCAGTCATTTAATTGACCCTTGGAAAATGTACATGGCAATGTGTTGTAAATTAAGAGCTAGCATACAGGGCAGCACAGGAATAATTCTGGGGATGAAAATTGGGAATGAAATGCATAGAATTAATTTTCTCTTCATCTCCCTGCCTTGTCCACATGTGAGACTTCACCAGAATGAATGGATCTGTGCAGGGTTTCATAATGGTTCCCTGTGATCGGTCTCTACTACAAAAGATCTTCAAGTTTATGTCACACAAGTGTGCATCATGTCCAGTTACCAGAGGGTTCTTTTTAAAATTCATATTCAGGAGATCTGTAAGGTTTTGACTCACTAAAGAAAACTGGATACCAAGTAAATCAAGGGGTCTGTTGTCCTAGTCCATTTGTTACAACACAATTAAGAATGGCCTTTTCCTCTGGCCAAGAAGCAGCTGAAGTACCAAATACTACCACTGCTTCACCTTCCATGGTTCTGCCTTAAACTTGAGGAAAACAGTCACAGATGTGTACATATATAATAGTTTATGGCATTAATTAAATCTGAGGAATGAAAATTATAGAGAAGTCCTTTGATACTGGAAAATAAGTATATTTGAATTGTATATAATCAGTCTGGAATAATGATGACTACAAAATAGAACATTTTGGTACCCACATATTCTTTTCCTGCCCTCTTGTTTTTCATATATAGCTCTTTAAAAAGACAATACCTGTAGGAGAACTCTGTAAACTGTGCTTTCTTAACCAAGAAAAGATATTTTCAATACCTCTTCAAAAGCCTTCAGACTTCTATTTATTAATTTTTTTGTATGTTCAGTCCAACATCAGTTTTTATCTTTCACAGTTTAGCTTTAGTTACATAGACAAAGAAAACTGTTTTCAAGACCTACTCTGAAGGTACCCTAAAGCATAACACAAGGCATGTCTGGGAGGAGTTCACAGAACATTAGCTCACAGTGTTTCAAGGTATGAGGGGGAGGTAAAAGACATTTGGCATATCAGAAAAGAGTTGACCACTTGAAAAACAGTGAAGGTGAATCAGAAAGCAAAGGCATTAACAGTCTGAGAGATGTGTTGTGTGTGCATGTGGTCAGAAGCTGCTCTCTGAGCTGAGGAGCAAGGTCAGCGTGTGTTGAATGTTGGCAGCATTATGATGAGGAGCCAACTGGTAAATGTGGCAGTGGTACTGTGCCAGTGCTGGGCTCTGAGCATCACTGAATGACACAAAGCTTGGGTGCTAAAGGAAGAAGAGCCCCTGACGACCAAATGCCAGTGACTCTCTAAAGAGTTCTGGTGTTGCCTGTGTCACTTGTGGATGTTTTCATGAAAGCGCCTGCAAATTCCTGCTTTCCTCTCCTGTCCCCTGACAACAAAGAATATTTTGCCCACTCTTTCTCACCTTTTAAATTCGATTGAATCGTTTATTAGAGCATAACATTACAGAGTAGAAGGATATGTTCTAATAGAAGAAGTGTCATTTTAACAGGTACATTAAAACTTGTTAATAGCCCCTGCCTTCTTTTTCCAGCAAGGAGGAAACAAGTAATAAAGAATTCAGGTTCCTCTCCAATGATATAGAAATTGAGTTTCTTTTGGTTCTTTGAAAACAATGTCTTTGAATTAACTTTGTTAACTGAAGTTGAAAAGCAGGAAATGAATAATTTTTACCATGGAACTGAAGCAGGACTAACATTTTCAAAAGGACCTCTGTAGTTTGGATGTACAAGTCCCACTTTCAAAGTAAGCTGGACTCCAAAAGAGCCTAAGGCTTGTCTGCCTTCAGGAATCTTCTGAGTGATTCTGAAAACAGTACTGTATTTGTTAGAGTCTGTTTATAGTAGCAGTTTGTACCCCATCCATGTTTTCTTATGTTTATTTGAGTATTAGGGACATTAAATCTAGTCACATCCAGCATTCAAAATATGGTGGAAATCAAGGATGGTTATTCCATCAAAAACCTAAGAGCAAACTCTGAGGTTGAACTAAAAACTTGCAATCTCTAACAGAGCTGTACCGAATATAGTTTTTTAAAAAAAAAAAAAAAAAGAATTCTGTCCTTTTATGAACTTTATTTTAATCAAGCAGATTTAAAATAGGAGGAGCAGAAGAATTAGAAAAGCTGTCATAGAGATGACTCTATTATAGTAAGGCTGTACAGTATCATGGTGTGGGTTGAGTTTGAGGCCTGTTACTTCTCATTTAACATTCTGTATTTTGTGGTTCATCATGTAGACATGGTTAAGCATCAACCAGTCTGTACAGTTAACTGTTACTTTCAGCACTGGAAAAAGACTGGCTTATATTTTAAGACAATCATGCTGAGCATGAATTCCAGTCAGAAAGAGATCCTTTTAACTTTTTCTGTCATCTAAACTTTCAAATTCAGCCAGAAAAGCTGAGACAATAAACAGAAGATAAAAGGCTGAAGGAAGAGTTTATAGAAAGGGAAAGAACTGGCTGAAATTTGCCTGAATTTATGATTAAAATAGGTTATTTCCATTCATTATGGAATGGTGGGCTAAACCTGAAACCCAGTGTATTATCCATTAAGTTGTAGAAAAAGACAACTGTGCTGGTACATTTGTGGTGATAGGACAGCTGTTTTTATGCTTGTATTGCATTACATAGCTCAAAATTGGTAAGAACTTTCCATCAGTATGAATGGACTTTGGTCTGATTCTGTGTGTGAGTAGTGCTCTTTGCAATCACTGTGTAGGGTATTTCTAAATTACCAAAAATCTCAATTATTTGGGAACGCTTATCTTCATGCACTGTGTTATACACTTTGTTCAGTAGCTGCTTTCTTTGGACATCTTTTCTTCTTGGTAACTTAAAGCAGATTTAGATATTTTTTTTTTAATTGTTTAAGATCAATAGGAAAATAGAAAAACTCGGAATCATTTCCTGTTAAGTCTGATGAAAGCTCAGTCTGGCTTCATGTAAATGCCATTTGCTATGAGTCCCCTTAATATCAATGTTTGTGTTTTTGTCATGCTGCGCTTAACAAAAATGGGTATCTAAAAAATAATGTCTGAATCAAAAATAGTGCAACATCAGTCTGCAAAGAGTGTATGGTCTCAGTTCCTTACGTGTAATTCATTTTGGCAGGTACAGTACTTTTAGGTTTTATTGTATTATAAACAGTAAAAAAGCTTGAAAGAAATCATTGGAAAAAGGTTTAGAGTAAGTGATTTAGATGAGGATGGCAGGTGGTACAGTGTGGCTACAGCAGGATTAACTGCATTCCCAAAATTCAGTCACTTCAGAGTATTGGATCTATGTCTTGATTTAGTCATTGCTGAAGGAAAAGTCAACACTTCACTGATCTGCTGAACTGCAGACGGTGGCTGATGGAGATAGCAATGAGCCAACAGGAACTGCTTGCTGAAAAATTTAGGATGCTTCAGTGATCAAAGTGACAACTTGGTCAGGACATCTCTTTAACTGCTGTGTACATGGTTATATGTATGTATGAGTACATAACGCTGTGACATTGCAGATGTCTGATGGGAAAGGCACTGAAGTGTAGGGAAACTCTAAGGGACAGTGAAGTTAGCATGATGAAATTCCAAAATCCTCAGTACTCTTGGAAGCCACTGCAGGAAGTTAAATGCCTGTAGATGAGCTTCACAAAAGGTAGACATGCTCACATATTTAGTCTGATCGCCAAGGGAATTACCATTCTTAATAGACTATTTTGTGATCCATAAGAAGAGATTAGGGATGTCATCCATCATTTTGCGAACCACAGTTTCGGCAGGTTTTCCTCTTTCCTTTTCCTACATACAGCTCTGTCTGATGTAGTTCTTATAACCTCAGCCATAACTGTTTTGGAGGGAGAAACATGCAAAATCCCCTGTGGGCTGGCAACGGCTCATTTCTTTCTCAGATGTTAAAGATCCTCAGTTTTCTGAAGGATCCGTAAATGGGAGCCCGAAGTGTAGTTACGTATCTCAACACTGGTTGCTATTCCTGTCTCAGTGTGTGCTATTTTGAACTGGGATAACCTTGAACTAAGGTTATATAGAGAGGCTGCCACTTCAACAAGTCACCTCTTCACAGTCTTTCTGCAGCGCTGTTCTGAATACAATTTAAAGGGCTGCTTTTGATCTATGAAGTGCTGTTTAGTTTTCTGTCTCCTTCTGAGGAAGACCTGCTGTATGGTTTTGTTCTTCTGTAAAAAACAACGGGAAAGCAGAAGCCTCACCTTTATAAACCAAGCTGAGGGCAGGAAAACCTGAGACCAATTCTTTTCCCTTAGTCCCGCAAGACCTAAGTTGACATTCAGAACTGTAAGACAAACACATTAATTCAGCTTTTTCCTGAGGGTTCTCTGGAGTGGACACATTAGGTGGAGTGTAATTTTGTTTGTATTTGTGAAGAGTGTTGTGCTGATGCTCCATGTTGATGGTTTAGTGCTCTTTACTACAAGAGTGGCTGGTTGACTGACAGGTGCCCTACAGAAACACCAGGAATGCAGTTGCTAGAGAGGGTTTTACCCATGTATGGACTGTGTGGATTAAAGAATAACATAAGGCTGAGAATACAGTATTGTTATGGGCAGAAATTTAAGTACTTTTGCTAGACAGAAGAGTAAATGAAAGCAAGGTTATTAAAAATCCTCAAAAAAAAAAAGACCTTTACAGAATCTGTAATTTACACTTTGTTTCATAGTGGATTTATTTCTCAAAACTGCCACTCAAACAAAACTTGTGGACTGGAAAGAAGTGATGAAAGTGCCTGAGTCTGAGCTACCATAAATGATTTGCTGCTGTTAGATTGGACTGTTCCTTTGTTTCAGGTACTTCCACTTCTTTTCCATGCTGCCTGTATAACATGATGTCATTGGTACATTTTTTAAGTATCTGAAAGGATCATAATGACTGCATATGCTAAATTTAACTGAAATTTATGTTGAAAATTACTTCCATAGTTTTGCATTGATTTATGTGGGCCAATTTTAACTGAAAGCTCAGCAGAATACTGAGTGCAGTCATTCACTATTTTCCACCCTTGCCTCTTGCCGTACCATTTCACTACTCATTCTGCTGCTCTTTGAACAAGAACACTTTCCCTTGAAAACTACTCTGGTGTTATTAAAATATTACACTAAGTCTGCTGTTCGCAGTTGATTTGTAGTTGCCTGGCCATTAAACAAAGTTGTTCCACAATGATGGACTGTTTCCTTCAGATGACATCAAGGGAAGCTTCATATCCTAATGATTTGTTTATCTTCATGACTACGTGTAAAAGGCTGTATTGCACTTGTACCATTAGACACTCTCAGTCTGGTATTTTCAGAACCCTGTAGAAGTGGATTTAAGTAAATGAGCAGAGCAGATGGTATGCAGGGGATCCTTTGGTAGGCCAAGTAATTAAACCAAAGTTTCCCGAGTTCCAGGATGAACCCTACACGGGGACTGACTTTCCATCACTAGGAAATTTAATAATAAATTGCTGATCTGCAGCATGTTGTAGAATGTCTGCAATATGCAGAACATTCATAGAAAAAGTGAATGCTGTAGAGTGAGATCTGCAATGTGCACTCTGTGCTTGTAAGCACGTGTTTTAGATGGGGGCTTAGGCTTGCTTTGAGATGATCAACCCCGATGGTGCTGAATATAAAAATGTCAGTATAATTAGTCATCTCCAGCAGAAGTGATTTTTGCCATTTTATTTTCGCTGCATGGAGGAGGGGCTGAACTGGTTTTCAGTTACTCTCTGTCATTAAGCTTTTCTAATTTTGCCTTTGACTGGGAACACCTAGCAGTGACTTTTTCCAGTTTGTATTCAGGGATGGGCTATTTTATAAGACAAATGTGAACTAAAGAACTGCCCTGATGAACCAGGGTGAACCAGTGGTAGGTCACAAAAAGCTGTTCCTTGACTGATGCTCAGGAACACGACACGGAGCCACAGATGGCTAGGATATAAAGTGAGCTGTTTAGGCTATTCTAGAGCTAATCCAGACTGTCTCTATTAAGCTATACAAGTGTTCACAGTAGAAACTTCACATTAAACATTCTGAAGACACATACATATGAACAGGTTCTGTTTCTGCGTAAGTGCAACTACAAGAAAATAGTGTTACGCAAATTTAAGGCGGTGTCCACAAACAGTTGTTCTGGTCCTTTCCTTATTTGAATCACCATAAAAATGCTTGAAAGATACTTGCATGCAATTGTAGCTAGGCAAGATAGTGTAATTTGAATGTACAGTTGCCATCATGAGTAATGTGTATGGGCTGTATAACCATTGGGAAACCTCAGGTTTTCAATTTCCCTTGGAATGTGTTCATTATTAGAAGGTATTACCAGAGTATTGTTTGTTGTAAGAGAAGAAAATCCTGTTCGAGGTTTTAATGAATCTCTTGAGAGATTCATCAGATTTGCAGGTTAAAAAAGCTGTAAACATTCTGCTGGGAGTAGTCATTAAAGAGAAGATGAATGTGAGTTATCTGTACATTTCTTTTGAAACAGAACCCCTGAAGATGATTTACAAACCCAAAAGCTGTTTCTCTTTAAATGGTCTGTACTGCTGCATTATGCAACGAAATGCAAAGTACGACTAAAAGTAAGTTTGTTTGCAAGATGAGAAGCAGTTTCACTGTTTTGTCTGAAGACTTTTACAGGTAAGACAGCATTGATCTGAATTTGAAGGCAAGAAGCCCGAGACTAGCATTTCCTTACTTTCTAGATTAGAAAAAGCATTGCAGCAGAAGGAAAATACCCCTTACTGCAGTTGTAGAACTTCGAGACCTTAGGAAAATTAAACAAAAATTAATTAATAAAAGGTCTGAAGATTAAAAGAATAAATTCCTAAAAACTCAGCTCAGTCCTCTGGTGAGGTATTTTTTTAGTAAATCATGAGGTGCCAGCACAGGACTGCTAAAAGGCTTGCCCTTCACCAAGCGCTTCATACCCTCGATTGCTCACTCAAGCTTGACTGCACCAGCAACATGCTAGTAAAACCTCATCATTTGTGATGAAACACTTTGTTTAATCCTTATATTTTTTTCATCTGAAGTATTACAGATGCAGTGAAGGGAACAGTTTTGAATATACTGATAAAAGAGAAAATGCAGATACCTGTTTCTAAACTAATGAATCAAAAATGGTAGCTTCAAACTTTTAGATCAGACATCTAAGAGTCCTCTCAACACCTTTTTGTGGGTGTACCTCCTGCTGCTTCAGAAAGCTCTAGGTCTGCCATGCAGAAGACAGTCTGTTTGTTATTAGGAAGAATTTTGGCATTAGTTTTGTTTTACTGGTGTAGCTCTTCAATGAAGCAGAAATGCGCTGAAAACTTGGATAACAACAGAACGTGAACTGTGTCCTAACTGCATCTGTTGAACATAACAACAGTAGTTTCACGTTCATTCAGCTTTCCAAGAGGTCACACCCTTTGCAAATAATATGCATAGCAAACTGCTGTATCCACAGAGCCCCATCATTATGAATAGCATGAATTTCAGCAGACACTGCCATTCAGAACAGGATTCTACCAGGTCAGTACATAACTGTGAATTTGGTCTTACTGTCATACTGGAAGTATTCAGGATTCCGACATAAAATCACAGTGATACCGAGAGTATTGGTACTTCTGCTGAATTTTCTCAGTATTTTCTAAAGAATACACAATGTCTTTCAATGTATGTGTATGGATGGGTTTCCTGCACATACGCAGGAACCTGCTGGAGTCATGAAAGTCATTACGTATGTCCTTGGTCCGAATAAACATTGGGTTTACAGATTTTGAGCAAGCTTCTTCGGGAAGCAGTCCCAGTAAAATTAATCTCTCGTTGGAAATACCCACGTGCAGAACCCTCTTGAGCAGAGTTCAGTCATGGCATTTGTAACAGTTCAAATGACAGTGAAGGTAAAAAGACAACAATAAGGCCCTTAAGTCTGCTCTAGCTTATTACTTAAATAGCACAAAACGTAAAGGAATGTACCCATTCGTGCAGAAGCAGTTTTTGCAATGTAGCCTACTGGTGATTAATAGAGGGTTTGTGACAAGTTTTCTAGTGTTTGGGTCTGTCTTAAATATCAGTGTTGCAGCATGTTAGATCTTACATTCTTTGCATTTCCTTTTTACATGTATGCACACTTGGCCTGTAGTTTCTCTAGATGACTGGAGAGCATTTTGCCAGTTTTCATGTATCCACTGTCCACTGCTACCTTTCTGTGCCTGTTTGTCTCCTACAACTTCTACTTTTCCCACAGATGCAGACCCAAAAGCAACATGTCTTGTTATGAAAGCAATGGGTTCCAAATGATGATTCGACATCCTGTGACTATTTCCTTCACAAAGGCTTGCAAGGTTTTAGGAAAAATGCCAGCTAATGCACAGACAGTTTGGCTCTCAGAGCCCAGTGTTAAGGTTAACAAGTTGTAAATAGCTTCATGTTGCCATTATCTCAAACCCCTGCTGCTTTCAGGACATGATGAGGACTCTAATAAGAATGCTGTTCATGGCTCGTTTGTTTTTGTTCTGCCCTTCTCTTGCACAGCACTTCCTGAAGAGGAAGTTTTAAAAGTTGGATGGCTTGTGATGGGGTCTTGATGCAATTCATTCATCTTAGCGACCAATATGTTACTGATAGAACTCTAACAAACAAATCCCTTAGATGATGGGAAAAAAAAACAACTGAACTATTTATAGGAAGAAATCTGTAATTTTGGATTTTTTCCCTACAAAACTAAAGACAGTGTTAAGAGAGATGAATATATTCACAGTATCTAGTGAAAACATTCATATATGTATAAGAGCTTTTTACAGCTATATAAATGTGCACATCTTGATTGATGTCTGTTGAACTGTGCTGACTTACAAAAATACATGGATTGTATCTATCATGTCACTCCAAGTTACAGTATCTCTGTTTTTCAGACATATATAAAAAGTCAGCTTGGTGTATTTAATGAAACAAAATATTTTCAGTGCTTAAGACCTGTTTGCTTTGCTTTGAGTATTTCTAGTGTATTAACTTAGGCATGTATGCTCAGTCAAGCAGCCACCTTTGGAAAAAGGTTGGTAAATGAATCCTTATTAGTATATTTTTGTAATGAAACATCAGTTTGAATTTGATACCGATCCAGGAATATTTAGTATATTGAAATTTGGAATGCTATGTGAGAATTTCTTTCCAAAAGCAAGCGCCAACACATGATCACTAAAGAAATGTTGGATATACTGGGAAAGAACTGAAGCTTGATGTCATTTACCTATTAGTATTTTCTGGCTGAAAATGCAGAAAAACCTTGTATGATTTGATTTGAAGAAGAGTGAAAAGTGTTCCAAGTAGACATAATAATAGTACTAACAGCAGTACTATACCAGGAGCACTGGTGACAGTACCACTCAAACAGCCTACCCAGCCAGGAGCAACAAATTCTTACGAGATGAGTTCTGCATGTGTTTCTAATGTAGCAGAATAAGAAAAAGAATATAAACAAGACAAACCTCAGCGCATTGATTTTCTGTGTCAGGAGCTGATGACAGTTTATCTATTAGTTTTTGCTAATTTTATTTGGGTGGGAAGGAGGGATGGAGGAGAGTACTTTGTATTATCTAGGAGCACTGTGTCACGCTGCTGCCTAAAACATGCCAGGCCCTGCCTTGAGCCCACTAAATTTACAATGGAGTCGAAAAGGACCACCTATATAGGAAAGAATTAGACAGAGTCCTAGAGGAAAATTTTGTAGCCGTGAAGAAGTGGTTGTAGAAGTACATGGTCGAAACACCTAAGTACTGCAGATGAATATGCTGCGACACCAAGGGAGAGTGCCAGGATGAAGGGAGAGTGTTCAAAGATACTATGGCATTGGAGCCTTGCAATAAAGAGAAGCTTTGAGGCAAGACATTGAAGTACTGAGCAAAATATCAAAAAGCCTAAGACGTTTTGCCAAGTTAGCAGAGAACAAGAACCAGGGAGTACATTAAATTCTCATGGAGAAGCACCCAAGTGCTGAAGGAAATGCTGAAATGTTCAGATAAAATTGACGGCTCTAATGCAGAATGCTTAACAGGGAAAAGCAAAAATGTGAGTTGTATAGCTTCAAACTGAATGGCTGAACAGAGGAACCATGGCAGTAGTCAAATCAGTTCATTTCTTTTAAACTAAGTTTTTTGGGAAGCTGATGTTATGATTCAGGCTGGGTTTGATTGGTAGTCTGCTTATGGCAACATCAAATGATTTAACAGTGTTTGGGGACGAACGGGAGACCTTTTGCAAAGCAATAGTTATTCTAACACTGAAGACTCTTGGGCTTTTACTATAGAGAAAAGTCATGTAAGGGATGCAGAGGTGCACCCTTCACAGTATTGCTGTGTATAAAATGCTAAGGGGGAAATTACTTTGGTAAAATTGCTCCATTGGAGGCTTGAAATCTACAAAATGCTACCTAATGACAACAACGTGCCTTAGTATCAAAGGCTTGTTTAATAGCTCTATGACATGTTCGTAGTTTTATAGGGTATGATCCTACTGCGGAAGATCTTCAGGAAAGTTTAACTCACACTCATCCAATTTCATTTCTGCAAAGGCAGTGCATGGTACTTCAATAAGAGGGACTTGGGTTTAATATAGGAGAAGTGTAGTTTCTTCAGTATTCATCTCAATTGCTAGTCATCTTTTTTGTCAGTACTGTTTATTTTAGAAGTAGGAAGGGGACTGTAAGGTAGATGGTGTCCTGTAACTGGGGTGGAGATTTGCTGAAGGGAAATGAGTTGCGAGTTTTAGCAGAGCAGAAGGCACTGCCCTACTAGCTTATTTTCAGGCAAAACTTGATGAAACTGTAGAAAGGGTGAAGTGGGTATAAAATTGCAGGCTCAACTCAACCCGAAGTAAACTTGTCTCACTAATAATGGTAGAAGAACCAGAGTGATGACAATTTGTGTGTGAAATTGTAACTATGTAAAGTAATGCATGTTTGTCATGGTTCAGTGCGCCTTGAATGGTGTATATTATATGCATGTTGTTGTCCATGGAGTTGGTAAGATGCCATTTGACTCTGCATTTCTGTTCATTAGAGATTGCTTTGCTCTCGGCTGTATAAACTATTGCATTAGGTAGGGACTGCCAGCAATACTTTCTTGGTGCAGAGCTTTTCTATAAATATAAGATTTTTAGTATGATGCTAAGAGACAGGTTTTTCTTTTTTAATGTAAGGGGTTTTACAGTTCTGATTAGTGTGTCCATTATCATATCACATAAATATGACCTCATCTGATAAGACCAATGTTGTTTCAGTTTTCTTCACCTGTTTGTTCAGATAGAGAACAACATCTGCTTCCAGATATACAGCATCTTGTGTTCTCTGCAGGTTCTGACAGATTGATTGTAACAGAACATAGATGAATGCATTTTCCTTGCACATTCAATATGAAATATGGAAAATATATTTTGATTACCATCTTCCGTAATGGTCTCTTCCTGGAATAACAGGAGTGATGACTAGTGCAAGGTTTAAAAATGTTCAAAGGCTAAACTACACAGATGTGAACAGAGGGATCCATCAGCTTGGAAAAGAATGGTCCTGGAGCAGCCAAAAGTTTCCCTTTACCCTTTAAGTGTCTGCAGCATTGGTCTGTAGCACTGAACACATTGTAACTCCATAGGCACTGGAAATTTGTGGGAGAATTACTGGAGATTCAGAGCAAAATTTGTCCATGATCCAAGTTTCTCTTGGGCAAATACGGCGTGCTGGAAACTTGGGAAGAGTGCGTTCTGTAACCAGGCTCACTTTAGGAAAAATGACATTTTGCTTCCCAGAATGAGATCTGGGTAAAGAAATTTTGTCTTGATCAAATGCGGCAGCTGTTGCAGTTTATAGTCAAGTGTGTTACAAATCAAGCCCCCATTTCTGCTCTGTTCCATTCTGCCCAATGAGGGAACAGTTGTTTCTTTATTTTCCAGAGAACTGGCCTGTGGTTTGACCCCAGAAATTATGAATGATAAAAAAAAACCCCAAAATTATACAAGTTCTGGAAAATTGTAATGACACATATAAACAGTTTAAAAATACTTAAGTGATGAGTGTGTGTTGTAACAGCCAGCTGCAGAGTACTTATAACTGGAGTATGTTAAACCATTTAAATATTGCAGACATTATGTACAACAGATCTTGTACTAATTCATTATGAAAACAGCAATTTCATTTAATCATTTATTAGCTATTTATAAGGTGTCTGCATATTAAGTATGCATGCAGATTGTTGTTCAACCTGTCGACCAGTATAATGACTGCTTAAGTGTCACCCCTGTGTAATCACTAGCGATTGTTTTGGGTGATCACTGATAGTTGATTCTCAACTACTAATTACTGTCATGATTGTGCGGTTCTGAAACAGGTATCTGCAATAGAGTAAACAAGGTTTTTGACCCCGTAAAAGGAGAAACAACCCCAAAAAAATCCTCAAAACAATGCTCACATTTTAATGTAAGCAGTTCATTCCTTGTTTCTGTTCACTTCTGTAACATATATTTACCACTGGCATAATGCAGACAGTGAAGCAGGTTCCCCAGATACCCTGTAAAATCTCTGCCTGTAGATGTTTTTAAGATCCAACTGGCCAAAGCCTGAAGCAGTCTGGTCTGAATTTAGCACTGACACATATTTGGGTGGGAGATTGGACTACAGCCCTTTGAAGGACTCTTCCAACATCAACAATTCAGGGACTTCCTGTGAAGTGGGGAGCTAAGCGGAATTCTATCAGTTACCTGTTATGTTTGCATCAGCCTACACATCTGATGATTAACCCTCATCATGATTAAATCATCATCTGATGGTGATGATTTGAGAACCTAAGTCAAGAATTTGCCACCAGTTAAAAATATCCAAGGATTTAGGTTACAAAATCCTTAGTAGCCTAGAGCATGACGCTTATCTATGTCCCATTAATATTTACTGTTTTGGAAAAAGTAGTGTGTATCTTTCACAAATTGCAAAGATCTTAGCTTGAGCTCTAAGTGGCTTTACAGCACAATGTCAAATGCTAATTCCAGAATGTGCGCTAAAGTATGTCTAGATTGAATATGACTTAGTAATAATTCTCAGAGAATGTTAGAGTTCTTATTAACAGGATTATTTATCACATCTTACTCCTAAAATGAGTATGTGAAGATTGGAAGAGACCTTGTAGGGTTTAACAATCTTGAACCATGCTACTGCAAAATCGCTACAAAACATACCTCCCTATATAGTCCTGTTTGTATGTGTACTTACAGACAATTCAAACCTTCTGAAGTGTGGGAAAGGGATAAGATTTTCTTGCGATAATAATGTTCACACAAACCTCAAAAATTCCATGGTTTATTTTTCCTTTCCTAAGCACATAAATGTAAAAATTCCTCTTTCCAGCAAGGATTTGATGAGCTACTGAAGATTTCAGAACTTAGCAGATTCCCATACTGATACATCACTTTGTTCTTTCAATTTGAATCTCTTAGATGCAACCATTCAGAACTGAGGTATTTAAGGTTAGCTGCACTAGGCATTTCTTGTGAGGTGAACACTCTCACAGACAGTGACAATGTGAATTATTCACTGAGGGATCTGGTATTGTTTGTGATGCTATATGAAAATGCACCTGCATTAGCTTCATTCTTTTAAGTATCTATATTGCCATTTTAGTTAAAACTGAGGCTACAGCTTGTTATAAATGTCTGTGTTCATGTCTTTGATCTATGGCTGCATACATACAGATTTATGTGAGAGGTTTCTTTTTGAAACCAATTTTATTTTCAATCGTGAAAGTGAAATTTCCCTCTGTAGGCGCTTCAAACTGAAAAAAAAAGTAGCTTATTTAGAAGAAAGAGAGTGACAAAAGTCAGCAATTGATAAAGTTGAATTGGAGATAAGGAAAACTGTGAAAAGCCAGAATCTTAAGTCACGCATCAGTACTTGTGGACCTAATGCAGCATTCAATCAAACTGAATATTGTTTGAGTGCCAGTGATTGAGTGTATGGTATTTCTGAAATTGCTAGCTTGCAGTCATCAGGAGAACTCATCTGGCTATTAATTGCCAGAAATACCTGCAATGAAGTCTTCAGTGCTACTAGATCTTGCAACTGATGGAGAAAATGGTATAGATTCTTTTTGCATAACAAACATTCATTTGTTGTCTATCCATTTCTCAGTGTTTATTCCTATCACCTAAAAGTGTTTCCAGAAATAGAAGAGAGGAAGGAAATTATCCAAAATTATCTACAAGAGCTTGTATAAAGTACTGCTTTTGCTGCTGCCTAAGAGAAACATGCCAGTTACAGGCATCAGTAACTGAACTACCCAAACCAACATAAGCCCAAGGAGAACTCAACAATGGAAATTGCCCAATACAGGACAGCTCATTAAAAAAAGGGAAAGCTTCATAAGAGTATTTGTATATCAACTTGCCTGGCACCCCAAAGAGAGCTTTTGTGGAGAAGTAACATCATTTTACATACCTGCAGATATTCTGAAAATGGAGATTGATATGAACACACACATAGCCCGCTTGTCTTGCCATTTATGCTCTTTTTATACTAGTGCACTGGTATAGCTTAGGTGAAATTACATCCTGATGAAATACGAAATTAAACTGTCTTTAATATTACTTTGTCTAATATTAACTTCCAGAAACCCATTGCCAGAGGTTTAGAATGAACTGTTCATTGAATGTGTGACTGCAGTGAATTGTAACACTTTGCTGTGAAAATTATATATGGAAAACCCCAGAATACTGAGTACTCAGGACCAAGTACTGAGATCCTGAAGGTGCAGTACGGGACAGACCATTTCTGAGTGGCAGAATTGGCAACCAGCATCAATCCAGTTTCAGTGAGCACAGAAGCCAATAAGCTAAGTTATGAACTTATATTCTACACAAAGCAAATCAAAGAGAGGAGAAATCACATTTGTTAGTTTAACAGACCTGGGAAAGCTCTTGCTTCCATAGTGCAGCCTGATTCTGACTTATCATGTGAATATCCTTTTATGTGCCACTAACAAAATAATCTCTCTAAATTCCTTTTCAATTTATGCTTAACCATGCTGATTTGCATGCACATAAAAAAGGAAATGAGAAACTTTTAAACCAAAATCTATATTCTTAGAACTTGGTATTCTGGCTCATTTTTATGCATGGAATTCCCGTTAAGATTACTGGAAGATTTACCTGCAAATCTTCCAACCTGGAAGAGTGATTAAATTCCCAAAGTTTTATGAGAAATAAGAAAACTGTATCTTGCTTTTCACTTGTCAGTTAATGCTAATGGGAAGCATGTGTAACTACACTCTGGTATGTTTAAATTGACCAAAAGGTCTGTATGAAGCTGATTTGAAAGCTAGAGTTGGAGAAGAATCCGTGAGTTATTCATATCTCAGAGGAAATGCTTTTTGGTTTGACTTCTTCAGCTGCTGAATAATTTTTACATTTTATCTTGCTGCAGGAAAACTACCTTTAATAAGAATGTGAATGTGTGTAAAGTAGATTGATTGCATGGGTATCTACTAAAATAAGTCTCATGTTTCCAAAAACCATTTAGATAACAAGACTTTGTCTTTTAAGGCTGCTCTTCAATATAAGGAGTTACACTTTCTGTTGGAACTACTGGTTAATCTGAACATGGAGTCAGTCACGTGTGATGCAGGAAAAATTCCAATTCCTGTTGAAATTAAAACACATTGCAAGCAACACACCCAACTGCAGAACGTCCCAGAGCATCGCTTCATTTTCTATTTCTAGTGTAGCGGCACAGGATGATTTATTTCCAAGTTTCACCACCACTCTAACTTGTGGCAAACATTTGTTGCATCATTTTGCAAGATACATTATACTGGAGGTCTTGAATTAATAGAGGCATCTTAGTGTGGTGGTGATGAAAAGCCCAAAGAAAGATCTGCTTATTTAGTCTGAGCTGCTATACAGTAATATACTGTGCACTGTACACTGTGCAGCTGTTTGAATCTATATGGTGAATCCGAGCAAGTGTAGAAGGAATAAAACTGTAAGAATACTGAGAAACAGCTATTGAGACTGCAGTACTGGAGCATGAATGGCAGTATTTTTTTATCTGAGAGACTTAGAAGAATCTTTGTTGTTCACTGCATGTTCTTTTCCTTATATTATTTCTAAGGTTTGAATCCTGTGGAGTCACTGTAAACATTTATTTAGGAATGACCCAAAACAAAAAATGAGGAAATAAATATTTCTTAAATTGTCTCTTTTCAGATAAATTCAATAACCATTGATTTTTGATTCAAATGACTTAAACTAGTTTATTTTCTGATAGTTATGACTCAGCACAGCAAATACTCTCTCTGACATAAATAATACTGGAGTAAAATCACAAGTTTGGAAATCAAAGTTATTTGATATTTAGAATTTATAGATAATTAAAAAGTTCTCATCAAGATTGATTACTAAAGGTGGTGTTCAAAAATAAATACACAGTTCTGGCATGAAGAGTCTAGGAAGTGAGTGCAGTGAATAACTTTATTCCTGGATGGCAGGTATGAAGTGAAAGCAGATATGCGCCTCCTGTGCTTTTTCTGGTCCTGACATAAAAGAATTACTGTAGGTTTCATAATTCTATACGATTACATCCTTAAGCTAACAAAAATAAAAGTAAATCTAGAAGATGATATTACATTAAAATGCAAAATCTGCCCTTTCTATAGGTATCTCCAAAGAAAATACTGGCAAAGCAGGATTTTATCTTATTGACTACTTGTGCATTGGCAATACGCAACTCAGAAAGTGCCAGAAACCTACTACAGAAATCCTTAGAAAATGTGTGAATGCAGTAGCAGTGTTTCAGAATGGTATTTTTGTTGATAAGGGATGAGCCACTCGTAGTGTGTTCATTTTTATGCAGTCATCCTGTTTTTTGACATATACTGATAATTTGAACTAATGCCTTGTGAAAGGGCATTTTCTTTGATGAACTTCTTAAATACGTTTGCTACTTTGATACCAAAAGGGTTGCTCTGATCTGTAAGTGCCAAGCACACAAACCAAACATAAGGCAGGCTGAAGGTACCTGTGCGAATACTGATGTCTTTATGGTAAAGAGATCATGAAGGAACGTGCCATGCAGTTGCCATCTGACTGATAAACTACCTTTTTGTGATTATTTTTATAAATTGAAGCTATTTTTCATTAAATATCATGCTTCTGTTACCACATACTTTTCATAGATTTTAAAGGCACGGAGATTCAAATGTTTTACTGCTTTGCATCTTTGTGCTATATTCAGCTTTGATGTATTTTTGAAATTCTTCGATAAAATATTTTACCTACAGTTGTTTTGGCTGTTTTCCATTCACACAAATTACAGGCTCTGCACAGAACTTTCTGACATATAAAAAGCTATGTAGTTTTTTTCCAGGATTCAGATTCCTAGTGTAGCTTCTATTGTATGATTTTTCAGATGCAGCTGGATATTGCAGGTAACAGGAACATCGAGGGGCACTTTTGTCTGTTGCTCCTATGTAGCACATTAGTATACCTGGTTACATTAATTCTGAATTGCTCTGGCAACCAGACAGCTGGGATTGTCATCAAGAATTGCAGGTACTTGTTGGCAGAGTAGAAGAGTTTGATCATTATAAGCATCTTCATTTTTACCTTTTCAGTTAATGCCTGATGCTTCCTGCTTGCATTTTTCTTGACTTCCTCATTATCTGCAGTTTTGTTTCACCTAGAAATGAGGGATTGAGCCATTAAATTTACAGCAAAAAGAACACTCCAGATTAAAAAGGAAAGAAGAAAAGATGTAATTGGTATAAAAGTTGTATAAATTAAGTTTCTTATAATTTTTCTTTAAAGAATGAATTATTCAGTATTTTGGTTTTAATAATTTAACGGAACCCAAAGTAAGATATCAGCAGGACATATGTGGGGTGGGTGGTAGTTCAAGTTTGATCTAAAAGGCTTGCCTTTGTACTGAAGTTGGGTTGAAGCTTTGATCTATTTATAATGAGTATTCTAAGGGTTTACTAATTATTTTAAACCTGAAGAGAATCTCATAGTCCATTTTTCAGTTGGAAAGGAACCAAAAATAAGCCTTGCTGGAAGGTAAAGGCACAAAGTCACAAAGTTCAGGCATGTTTTTTGAAGTTAAAGCCCCACCGCCTACTGGCTATAATTTCTGATAAGTTTGGGGGAAACGTGTTTTATGTTTCTTTTTTCATTCTGTAGCACTTTCTGAGGTACTTCTAACTTCTGACTAGAGATATGGCATCCTTTATCTATTCCATCTGTTTAAAAGTTTGTAGCCATAAATGTGAAATGCAGAAAAAATCCTTTGTTTTGTTTGGAATTACATTTAGACCAAATTAAGTATCAGTTTCATTTCCCTACCACATTGAATCTGTTACCAAACTAAATAAACATACTTGTTTATGAGAAATCATACGATGGCAATCCATTTATCAGGGGAAACTATATAAAATGTTCATGATTCTACACAAATACAACTTTAAAAATAAATAAGAATTTTTCACTGCTTAGAACGTTGCTCATGATTTGAGAGGTTTCTTTGGAATCCAGATACTTGTGCTTGATCCATATTTAATTCCTTCTTCAAAGGCAATATTCTTATTCCTCTGTGCTACAGTTTTTGTACAATGATTTTGTCATTCCTCAGTGGAAAAGCTTTCTTTGAGTTTTTCAGATGCACAGAGCACAAATATCATTTCTTGAGGTGCTCATTCTGGAAACAGCAGTGACAGCAATCAGGTGGACATATCAGAGTCCTTTATATCTACAAGCACTGCAGCATGCAAGCTACACAGCTGTAACAGCTGGAAATTTTCATTGTGTTTGAGGGTTCCTATAAATATTCCTCAAAGCACTAGTAACAAGGCTAGGGAATTGATGTGTTTACATCACAGAAAGCAGAAATTCATATAAAACAGTGCTGTGGATTCTGGCTTTGCATCAGTCATTTTAAGACCTGGAGGATGTGGAAGGTATTTGTTTTATGCAGACATTAACTTACTTGATGGTGAAGATTAATACTTTCTCTGACTGAAAACACATACTCTAGTAACAAATACTGCGGCATTGCTCCTGAACATAAAATGGTGTGCTTCATGATGCTATTAAGTGCTATTTATATCATGTGAGAAAGACTTTTTCCCCCATTTATTAGGAAATTTTCCAGTTTTCAAGCAGTACTGACTAGTTTAATGAATCTATAATACATACAAAATACTTCATTCCTCCCTTGAATTGGTATTCAGGATTAAAGGTGAACCTCTCTCCATGGTTCAAATCATTTTCATTAGCAGAAAGGAAAAAACATGCCCAATAAGCCTGATACTGCAAAGAATTATTTAAAATCGTTCTGAGGAGGAATTTTTGCCTTTTCAATTATGCAAATGCTCATCAAGTTTTTGTCTTTGGTAATCTGTGGCTGATATTAAAAAACTGACACAGACTTCTTGACCTGACACAAATGTAATAGCTGTGAAGGTTTTTTTCAAACCACGACAGTACCTTTATCCTGGCACAAGATTAAAGAAATGAAAGTACTGCATTCCACAAATCAAGCTCACACTTACACCTGTATCTTATCCTTGAGATTAAATTTTTATGGACTCATAGAATAATTCACATAGGAGGGAACCTTGGGAGTTTCTAGTCCAACCTCCTGCTCAGACCAATGCCAGCACTGAATTCAGCTCTGGTTGCTTTAGTCTTTGTCCAGACAGATCTTAACCTGCACAGAGAGATTCCACAGCCTCTCTGGGCAGCCTGCTCCAATGCTTAGTTATTCCAAGAGATGGTTTTTTGCCATAATATCAGGGCAGAACCTTCCCCATTTCAGCTTATGACCCTGTCTCTTGTTCTGTCACTGTGCACCTCTCTAAAGGGCCTGGCTTTGTCCTCCTGGGATTTTTCCCATGCTGTAAGTTCCTTTCTTCCTTGAACTTTGTATCTTCAGGCAAAGACCTTTTCCCTAAACACAGAGAGGCAAAGCTCCTAGTATCTATCTTCATTTTCATGTCCTGTCTTTGTCTTTTTGTGCTGGAGCTCAGTCATGAGCTTCCTGTGAAACTTAAGCAGGTCTGCTGGTATGTCTGCTAGTTTTCCTGGGTTATTAGAATGGAGTGATGTGCTTTCAGAGGGTTTGCTAGCTTTCCTGAGCTCCTTTTCCTTTCAGAGCTGCCTCACACAGGATCTCACCCACCCAAAAGAAATCCCTGTCTAAGCTGAAGTCTGTCTCTGGAAGTCCAGGGTCTGTACTCTGCTACTTGCCTTCCTTTGTCTCAGGATCTTGACTGACTATCCCAAGTCTGACCAGCAGGTTCAGTAGTGTGTACGGTACTCCTATATGACAGTTGTTGGTTGGTCTGTTGGCTTGGGAGCCAGAAGGATACTTTTCTTAAACTATTCCTTTAATGGCTAATCTCAGAGCTTCATTATCCATCCAGCTGTTCAAACAGCAACCTATATAACTAATGAATCTAGTTGTAAGAAGATCACCCTTACACATTGTAGGAACACCTGGAAATGGACTTTCTGCAATGACTTTGTTTAATCACCATTTTAAAGTAGCTCTTAAAATGTTATATTTACAATTGATAAACTTAACAAAAAGAGTGAGTTTTTCAAAGAAATGAAGAATATCATTGCTGATTATCCATGTTTATCATTATATTTTTATCTATAACTAGACTTCTAAACTGCTCTAACTCATCAGATAGGACATGGGAATCTCTTAATTAACACACTTGTATAACTTGACGCATTTTACTACATTCAGTGAGGTGTAGCTATTTCATGGTAATTAATTAGAGATTGATCATTTAGGAATTTGTCACTGGGACCAAGATGCAATGGCTAATGAGACTGCTTGTTACAAATTCAAATGAATCCAGATCTAACTGGAAAGTATTCAGCAAAAGATATCAGACTTAGACCTAACCGATCACTTAATTAGCTGTGCCAAGTAAAAAGCTGATAATGAAAAAGATCTTTAACCATTCACTCACAGTATATCACTTCCAAGGTACTGTATTTTAAAGCCATTTAACATGAGTGTTATATGAGTCCATGACTAGCATTTGGGGGACAAAATTTGTAACGCATAATATTAGAGATACTTTAGTGCCTCTTGGACCACAGAATTTTTGCTATGCAGATATTTTGGACTGTATATTTTGGTACAAGATCAGAAATACTGTAACAATGAAACTCTCACAATGTCAAAATTACCATTGACTCCAATTGAATGAGGGCAATGGAAGTCTTGTCCAAGTTAATGGAATGTCAATACAAATCAAAATATAGTACGTGGCTGTACTGCTTTTTAAAATTAATTATATTTCAATGCCATTGGCTTTATTTGGATTATACTGAGTTAGATCTGGTTTGTTTAAAATATTTTTGTATAAAAACCAGGAATAAGATTGGAAGAAGGGGGCTTCTATTTATTACTAAGGGAAAAAATGTTTTTCTTTCATTCATTTGTTCAATCCCTTGTTTTACTGAAGTCCCTGGGAGACAAGAGCTTTAAAGCTGAGGAAATCCTGTCTGAATGGCATGCAACCAGAAACCATATATGATAAACCACGTTGCTGAGGAATCACAGTTAATTGTGTAAAAAGCACACTGAATTCTAATTTCTTGTTTCTAATCCTAGAACTGATGAGTTCAGACACACTACAGGAATCTACTTACTAAATACTATACAGTGAAGCTGAGTTTTTTCTTCTCTGCTCTTTATTTTTCCCCACATCACTGACATGTAGAAGTGGACATATGGCTTGCAGCTTGTACATAATTTCCTTCGGCTTGTGATAATTTGGGTCTGAACAACAAAAAAATACATAGTATATAGAAGGCACCAGTAGCTAGGACATATGCAAAAGCCTTGATTCAATCACATTTAGCTGTTCTAAATGTTTTAATTTGATCTTTCAAGCCACATCTGTATGTTATCGCGGTGTTTTCTAGCATAAGAGCAATTTTACATAGTAATATGTTAAAAATATTTATCTGTTTATAAAATCTTTAAACACTTTTAAAATTGGGAAATTCAGAAAGAACTGAGTTTATTTCTCATTATTTGACATAATAAAAATACTTATGTTTGATGACAAAATGGGAGGGGGGGAAAGAGGAGGAGGAAGAGAGGTGGGGAAAAGAGAGACACATGTACCAGGAATGACTGCAAGCGTATACAAATAACTTTCCAAAGCCCAGCTGCTTTCTCTCAGTATTTACCATGGTTAAGCTCCCTGAAGGCTGCCATAATTAGTTTGCTCCCTTACAAGTAATTATAAGCACCTGCAATTTAAAAAAATATTTGTGTCTGAGATCTGATCCCTCAGGTATTTTCTTTTAGAACCTTCCTCATTTGCTCTTAGAAGTTCTTTTCCACTGACTTTTACTCTAGGGATACTTTAAAGGGAATGAAATGTGCCTCTCTTTACTTTTAAAACCTGGTGAGATCTAAAACAATGCTGACAATGTTTTTCCTTCCGATGATCATTTTGGAGTGAATGTCATAGGTTCAGGATAGGTGATTACTACCAGAGACGGGGAGGTGAGATCTACATAGGGTATGCTCAGACCAAGGGCAGCCTTGAAAGGGTTTCATATGGTTCACATTCAAGTCCTCTGAAAATCTCATAGCAGATGTCGACAATATAAGGGTCCCTATTAATTGCTTTCCCTAGTTCATTCCCTGACGGCCACGTATTTTAAAGTAACTGTAATATAACCGGAAATGATGTGGAATGGGTGCATAGAAACTGCCCTGTTCCAGACCCTTGAATCAGGCCCTTGTGATACAGGGTATCTAACTGATGTTTCCTTTCAGAACTGTGTCCTGGGGACACCTCTTAGCTCTTCAGTGACAGATAAATTTTGCAAGTAGCTGGATGTTAAGTTAAAGATTTTTTGTTAAGGGATGGTCAACACTTCATTTTTTCACACAGTTCTGTTCTGCTCCTTCTCAAAATGGACTGTGTAGCACTCTTTGGGGAATTATGCAGTACCACAGACTAAAAGATACATTAGAGACTGAAACCCCAGCATTATGTCCCTCTACTTGTCCTTTTGCTTGGATGTGTTGCAGGTCAAACTCTGCAGAAATTAATCTTCCATACCTGAATGTTAGCATTAACTTTAAGCTACAAGATTTCCTCAGAAAGAATTATTTAATAGTAATTTTGCTTAATGTGAGAAACTGACAGGATAAGCCATGAAGGCTACAAAGAATTGCCCATTAATTTGACAAACCTAAACCACTGACAATCTGATAAATGAATTTGATTCAGCTGTTATTCAAACACTGTATTGATCTTACAATGATTGTAGCATCATTTTGGCGCAGTAGACCAGTGATTAAATTTTGTGCGCTTTTCTTTTCATAAGATATTTTGTAATTTCTCTGTGCACTGCATCACCAATACAATCTGATTGAACAACCTCTTCATATAAGCAAATTCTCAGCGCTGGAGATATATTATTGAAAGTGATTTGGTTTAAAAAGTACTGTGGTTATCTGTTGCCATATAGAATACCTACCCCTGAATTCACATGAGGGTTAGCAAGTGTCCTTAGAGGATAGAGATGTGTACCTTTAAGACTTTAAACCTGTGATAACATAAAAAACACAGGACCTATGAAGTCCTCCCAGGCTCTGGACAAAATGTCCGTCATGGGAATTTTCTTAGTTAATGCTGATGAGGAATTCAGAGCTTTCCACTTCAGTGTCGTCCTCTAGTAGACAGGAAAGCCAACTGAGCAAGCTTAAAGGAGACATGGGCTCAATCTTCAGTCTGGCTGACTGGCAGAAGGAGTGAACAGCTCCTCTTGTACAGCTGAGAAAATGCTTAACTGGCTGTAATTTTCATTTAAAGCCTTGCTTTAATCTCTGTTAAAGACAGTGGAGACTCTGTATTCTTGGAGGGCAAACACATCCACAGTTTTTCAGCTATAGCAGTTTCAGAATTTCTCTGCCTTCTATCACATATTAATACCTAACTAAGAAAAGGTTAATTAATACCAAACCAAGAAGCACAGTATGCTTCAGGTTGCCCTTCTTCTATCTTGTCATGCAAATACTTAACAAGAACAGGAATGATATAGTGCTATTTATATCAGCCCAATGCTTGGCTCAGAAATTACCCATAAAAGAAGGTCTATTCAAGGAGCAGTGCCCACTCCCTTTAAGGCCCTTTAATGTTTTCAGTCAGCTCCACCTTGTTAGATTTGACCTTGTTAAAAAGACTGCATTCAAACAAAGGGGAACTAATCTAGATTTCTCAACCAGAATAAAACTGAAAGCAATCACTGGCTTTTTAAAATGTGCAATGGTCTTGGCTGGATATGCTCACCTTGTAATTGTGTTTTCCCAAGAGCCTTTCTCCCAAATAGGAGGTTGGGATGCTATTGTAATGTCAAATGTGACTCACTGTTACAGTTGCTATTAAAAGTTAGCAGCTGTAATTAGGGGAGAATTTTGAAGCTGCAGTGTTGTATTGTCAGTTGTAACAGCTTTTAATTATCTTATATTTTTCTTTAAAGTGATCAGCTTTGCAGAAGTTGAATGTGCTTTTATCATTTTTACTCTGGAAATGAGCTGACATGTTTAATATAATTTGGATAGAAATACTGTTACTGCAGAAAACAATTGGAATCTGTGAACTTTTTAAAGGATTTTGAACACAGGAGACAGCCATAGTGCTTAGAGGGATTTTGCCATCATCCAATTAAAATTGTCCTCCATTCTCTCTAATACCATTCTATCTGGTCTTAAAATGCGTAAGACTAATTACATTAGCCCACAGAGGCTTGCATGGCTAATACTATTGGCCATTTCTTCAAATAGAAGAATTATACATGACTAACCACTTTGCAAATAATACCAGTGTTTCTACTGTAGGGCTAGATTTGGTACATAGATATGCTGTCATTTTTACACTGCGCTTGCAGCAATTTATGGTACTTGAGCTTAGAATAGATGCCAGTGCTGAAATTGCAATGGCCAATTCCATTGTCCCCTCAGCGTGCTATAGCTCGTCAGGAAACCAAAATCTTTTGTTGCTATTTCTAATCTGGTCTTATGCTGAGGATAGAAAGAATAAAGGCAGAGCTGTACAGATTAGCTTTATAATAGCCTTGTTATGCATGACTTCACTCCCTTGAAGTCCCTTCATTTCCGTCGGAGGGGGGAAATCAGCTTTCCAGGGAAGGATCCTGGTTCTTAAGGACCAGAAAGAATGCAGTTGGTGTAGGATCTACTTGTGAAAAAGAGCCTAGGTTAGCAAATTATCCTGTGGTGTGCAGCAGTCTAGAAGGCAAGATACAACTGAAGAAATACTGTACAGTATTGTCATTTTTGGCAGGCAGCATCCTTGTCAATATGCATGAGCACCCAGATGAATAAGAGAACCTGTCACCCAAGGGATGTTACACATTGATGACAACAGTCAGTCACAGGTCCTCTGCTATAACATGTAGTTAGACTATGTTCTTTTACAGCTGTCACTCTGAAAGAAGGAAAACTGCTAGTCAGTGAAGGACAAGCAGCATTGGTAGTACAGCTATCCTTGCAGCCAATATTGATGTTTTCACTTTTTAGATCCTGCTTCATAATTAATTCCTCAAGACTGGAAGAACCGAAAATTCCTTCAGCTTCAGGAGCCCAAACAAACTTGAAAATTAATCCATATATTATGATATTGGCCACTGCATCCCTACTAGAGACTTAGCCCATGATTTTTAGTTCTGGGAATGTCATCTCATCCCAGCTTGTTGGTATTAGATTGGAATGTTCATATCCAACTAAAAATCCTTGATGGGAGAGATTCATGGTCATGTCATGATCTGGTTTATGTACTCTGTTTTTAATTATCCCAGACATTACAGTGTCTGTCATACAGTTCCAGATTCTCTGGAGCAGGCTTAAATAATGGTTCAGTTTGGTGGTCATTTTTTTGCCTGTCATTAATGTTTAAGTAGGGATGATGCCTTTAAATCACACAAGCAGATGTAACCAATCAAGCAGGTATGGCTGGGCATCCTTTATCCTTCTAATACATGATCAGCATATATCAAGAGATGGCTAATAAGACTATGAATTTCAGAAAGAATAGCTCCTTCTCCCTGTGAAACTCCAAAAAGGGGAATTTCATTTCTGTGAATTTAGACTTTAGATCTGAAATTTGGGAAAAAATACGTTTAATTTACCTCAGAAGAAAGATTTTTTTTTTCCCCAAAATATTCAGGATTTACTTCCTGTTCTAGGCAGATCTAACACCTGGGAGTATTCTGTTTCTTGTTATTTTACTTCATTTGATTTTAATTTTTAAAATATAAATGCCAATCAGTATATAAATCAGTAGTAAATGCAGTGCATCTAAATGGTGTTTGATAGTATTGGACAGTGGTACGGTCACAGTCACCTACAGAATGATCAGTATCTTGGGGGAAGAAAATCTCGTAACTGTTCCTTTGAGGTAGGTTTGTAAGTAGTGGGCATTTCTCTTTAATTTTGCTTTAATGCTCAAAAGGAGTTTATTTCACTGAAATAAATGCTTTTCATTATTTCTTTTCCATATAACCAGTGTATACATACACACATATATATACACACATAAGTCCTATATAAGTTTAGAAATTGAACCAGAAGATTCAGGGTATTATATTTTCCAGACTAAATTGGTTTTTGAAAGAAATATTTAGCTTGGACTATAAGAAGTGGATGAGATATCCAGCGCTGGATATACATTTCCTGGTGCTCTGGGAATCTAAGTTCCACTGTACTTCAGGAAGACTAAAGCACTGGCTCTAACTAAGCCATTTGTGATCTGTCTCACTTTAATGGGACTTGTCAAATTAGGATATTTAAAAATTAGTCTATAGACTCTGAATAAGGCAATACATTCAGTATCTTCTGATACCTTTGAACATAGCCTTTCCACAGGCTTAAAATCTCACTCTTCCAAGGAAACCATTAACGATAATTTAAAATTGAGTAAGGAAAGAAGTAGTCTTTTTACTTTGAGGGACTATTGGCTGTTTCTGGGGATTCTTCAATTTTCATTTCAGCGTACAGGAAAGCAGTATATTGCCAAGATAAAATAGAAAGTTTAACAGCCACTGTATCTCCTGATGTTTATGGAAACTTTGCCAACAGTCATTAAAGAAGTTGAATTGGACTCTGAAATACTGATGCAAATGGATTTAGGAGGAAGTACCCCTTGCAATGGTATAATCACATGTCATTCACACTATTAAAATACTGCACTATTCTTCTTAGCTTAAATTAGGAATCACATGTGTCCAAGAATAACAGGAAATCTTACTTGTAGAAAAAGGTGGGTAGTTATTTTCTCAGCAACAGACAAATAATGGAAGTCTCCAGGCAGCTTGGTTACTTATAGAATTAGCTTTTAAAGAAAATGATTTTATCTTTCTTAACAAGAAAAAGGTGCATGTCTATTCCATAGTTAAAAAATTCACAGGACACTGTCACAATCCTACTCTACCGTAGGTGGGGGAAACTGAATCCCCTATTATTTTTTCAGAGTTGTAGCATGGCAACATGATTTTGATAGCCAGTTAGCTAAGTGTACTCTTGCTTCTTGCAGAACACTTCAGGTCACCGTAGAGTACTTGCTATTGTTAGGCACTAGGTGGCCTGCTTGCTAAGACATAGTAATGAACACTTGCACAAAGACAATTTACAAAAGCAATGAGGGAAGAGTAAGTGAATGAAAATGCATCTTTAATTTCTAATAGGGAACTATGCATTTAAACTATCTGATGCAGAGTAACGTGCATGGAAACCTGCAGATCGTATAACCTACCTAAAAACAACGTAGCCCGTTTCTTCCTTGTCTGGTAGACAATTTAATTCCTCTATCTTTGCTTAAGGAAGACCAGTAACTGATTCATACAGCAAAAACATTCTTCTCTCACCCAGCAATGTCTTAACAGACAAAAACCGTCGCTGCATGTGCATCTTTTTTCCTTCTTAGTAGCATACAAGAGCAAAGTGTCCCACTGAAAGATGGGATTTCTGTATGTTCTCTAAATTGTAAACTCCTGCTTCTCCTGAGGGAAGTAAGAGACCAGCAAGTGCAATGTGGTAGTAGCATTTGGCTTGGAAACCTAATGGATTATTGTATTATGCTTACAAACATGAAAGGGGTCAGTATTATTTATTGTTTCTGAAGAGCAAATTCCACAGCTAGGAGTTGAACACCCACTCTCAGTCTGCTCTCAAACTACGGAAACAGTAATTAAGAACGGCAAGCAAGCAACACCTGGCTAGGTTGTTTGTTTTGATTCCTAGTAACTGAAGACTGGATGCAACCTGAGTCCTGTGCTAGTAACAAATCACAACAGACTATATTTTTCAGCAGTTTTGAAGTTTCCTTTTATAGGTCTGTGACTCAGTGTCAGTAGAAGGAGACAGCGGTGACTTGGGGAGGCGGTTGGTTTGAGCTCTTGAACACAGGATTTTTTTTTTTTCCAAGTATCGATTTGATTTATTAAAAATGTAATAAAAGGATAATTTCAATAACAAGCCTTCATTAAAAATAGTTTTACTGTTCAACTGAATGGCTAAATAATTAACCATAGCTTTATTTGAATAGAATTATTCACCTCCTTAATCTCAGGTCAAAGGCAAGACTAATGAGATGGCTGAAAATCTAATGATTATTTTATCTGTCATTGGTAGAATTCTAAACTGTTAGCGGTCAAGGAGAGTGCAAAGCTTTTACTGCTCTGCAGAGGCCATGTGAGAAACTCTTATCTGAACCGAGGAATGGAACCTAATCTTCATTCCAGGCAACACTATTTTGGTCATCAGCTTGGAAATTCATCTTGCAGATATTTTTCAGCTGATTTCTCTGAATGTCTCTGTTACCAAACAAATGAACAAAGAAGAGAAAGCCCCATTGACTTCTAATTGTATAAGAAAGGGCATTGTGTGGCTAGTGTCATTAGTTCTTTCATTTTGTCCTGAAATCATGTAAGTTTAAACAATAGATTCAGATGATTGATGATATTTTTCTAGGAGAAGAAAGATATTTCAACCTGATAATGTTGAAAACCTGTGTGCTTTAATCTGAGCATGAGTAGAAGACACCAGCAAATATATGACAATATATTGCATTCCATTAAAGCATCTAATTATTCATTTTTTCCTACAAGAAAATATTGCATCCCCATAGAAAAGGAACTACAGAAACTTGTATTTTTGTGATTTGATCAAAAAGTGTATGCCTCTGTATTCCAGCCAAGTCTGAGCATGAATCTCCTGAATTGATTTTAAAGAAATCAGACTTGGCAGTATCCCTCAGGTTATGGAGAACGATTCTCCATTTAAAACAATGCAGCATCCATCCACAGTGTGTACTGAGGAATAATGTGCCTCCTCAAAATCTGTCAGACAGAAAAAAAGTCTCTGATATGTGGCACACACGCACCCAAAATCCCATCGTAAGAACTCTGGTGGTAGCAGTAGGGAATGAACTACTGATGATCTACATGCTTCTACTGATGCATGAAGACACATTGCTGTGAGACATTAGGCTGCCTCTAGGAATTCATCATCTCTGGATATCAGAAAATAGGTGTAATGTACTGCATCACATAAAATATAGTGTATTTTTATTAGGCAAATAGACACGCAAACTTAAGGCACCATATCACACTGGTTTTACATACTGGCATGTTTGAAAAAATTCAGAATATCTCATAGTAGTTTAAGGTATACATAGACTAACATCATTAAGGTCTGGCAAAGTGTTCTAGTAATCTTGTTAAACCTTCTGATTTTTTTTGTTCCTCACGATTACATTGTGGCTACTTTTCAGCACCATGCTACTTTAATACTTCCAGCTCCTATACCAGAAAAGACATTTTCTTTGGGAAATTTTCTCTAGTACATTTAATACGTATTGCATATAATGCAACACTGGAATTCTGACAGTTGTTAGTAAGAGAACACCAAGTTTTCTTTACTAAACAATCAGGGTTTGAATTTTATTAGTTCTGAGCATCTACTTTACTGGAAATCATCAGGAGTTCTGACTGACAGTTACGTTGTCTGAGGCTAAAGATTTGAAATGTTACTATTTTTCTCTATTTGGTCATAAATCAATATTTCTACTTCTTATACCAGTTACTGATTGAATAGTTAATCTTATCACTGTTGTTGTATCTCATGGAGCAACATATAATTATGTCCTTGTATCACTTGAGTTGATCTTGCTTAAAGAATTCAGAGCAACTTCTGCATAAGAAAAGCATCCATTTTACTGTTAGGTCTTAGATTTGGAGGTATAATTAGCTGATGGAAAGAAACAGTCTATCTGATGTTCTGTCCTTACATTTCTATTACACTCTTAGAACAAACATCTGATTTGCAGAAATGACCAAAAGGCCTTTGGTTATTTGTAGTTAACTGAACCAGGCAAAGTCACCAAGATGTAAACCATGACAAAACTTACAAATGATACAGTCTTTAATACACTCTTGTATTTTTCAATCATCCTCTGCGTTGTCATTACTTCAGCTAATAGGCTGGTATGTGTTTTGTGGCATTTTTTGTGCTCTTTTCCATCTTTCTTACATTTAAATAATAACTTGTTATCAAGAGGTGAAGTCACTCCATGTAGAGGCAAAATTAGCTTTTTTACTTGAGTTTGTGGAGTAGGGACATGACTGCTACACAAAGCAGAGAAAGCACGCACATCTGTTTGGAACTTTAACCATTGCTCACATTGTTCCTCTAAGATTTTTTTTCATTTAATACCTATCTTCAAGAACTAATATTCCATCTTGTTCAAAAATGATCTGTGCAGTGTACCAGCAATGATGGGCCCATGATGTTATATGAGAAAACACACTTCAATATGACTC
>JASSUY010035550.1:6854-30346 GCA_032466535.1 Forpus xanthops
AGAAGAGAAGAGAAGAGAAGAGAAGAGAAGAGAAGAGAAGAGAAGAGAAGAGAAGAGAAGAGAAGAGAAGAGAAAAAGAGAAGAGAAGAGAAGAGAAGAGAAGAGGAGGGGAGGGGAGGGGAGGGAAGGGGAGGGAGACCCCTGCTCCAGTGGCTATTTAAGATCCTCTATATACTCCATCTCCTAGGAGTTCTGGGGCACAGCAAAGTGCTGTTTCTTTCTGCCATCCCCTATAGCCTCTTAGAACCCAAAATGGTTTTAGTTATTCTTTCTGTGTCTCAATATGCCTCTGAAGCTAGAACTGAGACTGCAGAAAGGGTCTGCAGGGAGAAACTGCTCATGGTCCTTAAACACTCATCAGAACTAGGTTATGACATATTCCTTCTATGCAAGGAACTGAGGAAAAGCATCCTCAGTACATGGTAGACGCTCTGAAGTATTGGTGCTACTGCCAAGGAATTCAAACACCCACTAAGATGAATAGTCTCTTTTATGTCTGTGTAAGCTGTCTTTTTTATTGAAAGGGTGATTCTTCTATATGTTCTAAATTAAGTATATTTGGGCAGGTTTCTTTGATATCCAAGATGCTTACAGAGGTCCAGAATAGGGTTAATGATCAAAATGTGGCAGCACTTAAGCCACAGTAATGCAAATACAAGTCTTCAGGAAAACATTCCCAAAACCAAGTGAAACCAAACCAAGCAAAAGCAAGGAAAGTCAAGTAATCTCATTCTTTTCTTGAAGTTTCTTTTGTGTAGAACCAGGCAACTAAATTCTGGCTCTGCAGAGAATCCAAGGCTTTACCATAGCTAGTGATATCCTTTGGTGAAACACCACTGAGCCTGGGATTGTTGAAAAAGTAAGTTCTAAGAAAGACAAAAATCTAATACTTGACATCTGGAATGTTGAACCCTTTCCCAGGCAAGCTGAAGAAATGCAAGTAGCAGATTTTTCTAGTAGATTTTTCAGCAGCTCATTCTACCACTTTAAAAAGCACCCAGGCTTCTACTCTGGTCCTAGCACATGCACAATTTTTTCCACTTCTATATATGTCAGTGCTGGTGTCACAGATTGGCCACCAATACAAAGGATGACTGTTGCTTACCTAAAGAGCATCTGCATGCAAGAAGCTTGCACTTTTTGCAAAGTGGGGTCAAAGTTGCACCATCTTGTCTCCAGATTGGGAGTCTCTCAAGCACTGCATTGAGCTGTGCTTGGCTTCTTTCTCTGACACATATTTTCTACTGTCTTTAGACAGATATCTGATGATTAATTCTTTAAAGCCAGGTCACTGAGATGACAGACTCTGAATGTGGTAGACATGTACTCCGTTCAGGTGTTTTATACATCTTTGTAGGTATCTCTTTTAATGCCTAATAGCTTTTCTGATTCAATTTCCTCATAAAGAAAAGAAGTGAACAAAACCACTAAGGATTTGGGATACTCATGAAGAACAGGAGCAGGGTAGATTGTTCATAACTGATCTGCTTTAGTGGACATTGAGTTCAGAAAAAATAAATTAATTTTTTCATTGCAATGGAAAGATAAGACAGAGTTAAAGGTGTTTTTTTTTTTTTAAATAGCAGTTTAAAAGAAAATAATGTTGCTCTTACAAAATGTTTAATTAAAAGTTTGTAAAAACTTCTAAGCACAATCAAGAAAAGGTGGATAAAATTTCACAAGTATGCAATCTCAAAATCAAATGCAAATGTGAAGTCTAGGAGCCAAACACACATCGGGGTGGCAACATCTAAAATTGCCAGAAAGTAAGACAACAGGTCAATCAAGACCTTTTCCTCTTTCTGCAGCAGTCTACAGGAAGCACAACTATGTCCCTTTTTCCGTAAGTTGTCATATATGCACGCATACACATATACACTTCAGTTCTGATGTGAAACATGCCATTCTGCTGGGTCACAAGTTCTTATCATTAGTCTTGAAATCTCAGATAAATTCACATTTGCATTTATTTCCATGAAGACCATTGTTTTGCCCTAGCTTTCAAGGAGAGGGTTTAATATCAAATCAGCACCATTCACAGATCAGCTCCTCCTTCCCCTTATCTCAGCAGTAATATATCCAGTGCCAGTGTGTAGGTGTGAGGTGCCTTCTATAACCTGTTGAACCAGAGGCCAGAAATGACACTGCAGTTGAGTGCACTGCTACAGATATTCCTGAGCCTATGCTCAGCTTCTCCTCCTCCCTTTCCCCAGAGGACATTGCTTGCTAAAATCTACCTGTACAACTGTTAATACAGTAGATGATTGATAGATAGATAGAAAGAAAAAAATTATTCACTTGGGCACTTTTGAGTCATTAATTTTTTCAATACCAGTCATTTCTTGCCTCCTCCAAGCACAGTGAGAGGGTAAAGAAGCAAAGGAGAGTAACATAAAGACTGAGCAAACAAAGACGCAACTAGAACTGCCTATCTGATTGAAGCCCCAACACCATGTACTTCCTTCCTTGCCTGCCCAAAAATGCCCATATCAGACATAATAAAGTAAAGTCAAGAAGAACCCCAAGCTGAGCTAGAGATTTAAGCTACTGGGAAACTGGAAAATCTTTCCACACCACGCTTCTCATTCCTAAATGGAATAGGGATGTACTGTCGTTCTAAAAAATGATTATATATGGACTCTGCAAAAGCAGAGTCATTGTTATCCCCACAGCTAGGGTTAATTATGCATTGCTAGGAGGGAGTCTTGGAAGCACTTTTAAGTACTTGTCCGCTTTACGCCCAGATTCAGTGTGGCCAATCTCATTTTGGGATGGAAAACAAGAGCCAAGACAGCCAAAGTGGTTCACTCCACCTCAATTTCTCTTTCCCTCAATCAAAGGGGGACAGGGCAAATGAAGTCTGTGGTGTTTTCAGGCAATAATTACTTGTACTTCTGGGCATATTCCACTCTAAAGATTTTTAAACAAAATAAGTGCATCAAAAGCAAAGAGCTGGTGAGGAGAGCAGAGGTGGATGTTTCTTGTTTAGGTAACTCACTAAATCACAGCAACCAGCAGGTTTCAGGAGATGATGCATTTCAGCCCAGGCTTCTTATATGGGCAGTTTCCTTTAAAAAACTTTATTTCCCTTCCTAGTCAAAGAAAGAATACTTCAGGAAAGATAACCTTAATTTCTGTTCATTTTCAGGTAGGATTCAGTATGTAGAAGATACCTTCCTATTGCCTGAATGATGGAGCTCAAAGTACATGTTCCCAAACTGTCACAAACAATATCCAAGAATAAGGAAAATATGGGAGAATATCCACCATTGCTTCATGCTATCCTAACTCTATCAGTTACGGGTGCTGATGTGAGTCCTTCTAGTGACTCTCATTAGTTCATGATTTCATCCATAGCCTGCACAATTGGAGAAGTCAAGTAAAATGTAGGGAAAAGTGACCCACTGGTAACAAAGGATTTACTTTGGGCATCAGACACAACTGTTATTTCCAAACGCACTTGCACAAAAAAAGTATTAGGTGTCTGATTTCCAGCAACCAAATTTGAAAAAGGCAAACTGGAGATTCGGTTTGGAAGGAAGGAGAGAATTACCTTCCAGGGGATTTCAGAGATTTCTTCACTTGAAGAAGTTTCATGGAAGAATTTACAAAGCTATTTGCAAACAAGTGGCACCAGCAGTGGTCAGTTATAACCACAGGCTGTTGCTGTGTCTATGTGAATTCAGGCTGAATATTCTCTCTCTGAGGAACATTGATTTTCTAGTGTGTGTTTTTTTTTCAACCAAGGGGTATTTTCAGGCAGCATCAGTTCTTACCTTCTTGTCATATTGCTGTTCCACTTGTAATTTAAATAGGGACAGAGATGGTGCTCTGCCAATGCCATGCATTCCTTCAGAGGTTCCACCTTCACATCTGTTGACCTGTTTGAATCTATAAGCTAAATTATTGGCTGAGGTTCAACAGAGTCTATACATTTTCCCTATTAACCCACCAGTTAGAAATTCCCAATTAGTGACCTTCATGTGCCTTGTGGATAAAAAGCTCCAAATCTTTTTCTGATCTTGAGAAAAATGGGAAAATCAGGGGGGGGAATGTGCATACCCACATGAAAAAAACGTTAGTAATCTTTCAGCTGTGAGTAACCATACATTTCCAAAGCACTATGAAAATGAGCTTTTGACAATTATATGCTGTCATTATGTATAACTAGTGCACATTTCTTGATGTTAAAGCATCAGCCAATTAGTTGACAACCACAATTAATCCTCCTTTTTCTCTCACCTAGTTAGCATTGAATGAGATCGGTGTGTACTTGAATGCTCATGTAATTCTTGATTGCATTGTAGAATATGATCAAAAGGCTCTGTACGAATGTGAATGATTGTATTACTGGCTGTACTGGATGGCAATTTACTTAAACATGATACTCTGCAGGAGAACTTGTTCAAAGTAAAGTCACAAGCAGTTTATTGTCTCCTTGTGTATATTTCGGATTATTGCCTCTTGAAAGATTTAAAAAAAAATTAAATCAGAAGATAATGCCAAGAGGAAGAGTTCAAGCACTGTTATGGCCATACTCTCCATTATCAGTGTGAGGCAAAATGTGTAAGTCTCAAATTAATAATATGAATAACTTTACCCCAATGATGCACAACTTCCTTGTCTGAGACAGCACAGAGGTAATGCCATTGACTGATAGCAAATTCTTCCAACATGGTTACATTCCATGCACAAATCTCATCTGAACTCAGCAAATAAATCCTCTCAGTTCTCGTGACTTTTATGAAGGCTTGCAGTCTGCAGGCACAAGCCTAGGAATTATTGTCAAACATCGGGCAAATGTACACTGTTATGATGAAAAAGCTTCACACAACTTAGTAGTCCCAGATAAACTGTTGAAGCATAATGACAAATATACTATAGAAGATAAATTCTGTAAAATGCCAGAATTTTGGTTAGTAATTATCTGGTCTCTACTAATTCTCTCATGCTTCCTACTTCATTAATAAAATGATCCTTCACTGTAAATTAGACCCCAAGTAGAATATGAGAGATAAAATATTCCACTGGTCTTGACTGTCTTCACAACAAAACTTCTGCTCCTGATTTTCAGTCTTCCATGCTTGCAAACTCCTGAAGGCAAGTGAGGTTGTAGTAACAAAAAACTATGTGAAGCTGAGAGTTTCTCAAGTGAGAAGTGACTTTAAACTTTTTCCCTCCTTTTTGACAATAATCATGTGTTTCTTAGAAAGTTAATGATGTGCCTAAAGGTGCTAACTGCTCAGGTAGCTCCTGTTAACTAATAGCACTGATCCGCTGGTAAGAAAACACAAGAGCAATACCCATAAGCATCCAGACAATCAAGATTTGTCTCACTGCCCTGCATTAACTTCCATGATTTAATCATGCACCACTCCAACAGTTCTCTAGCTCTTAATCTTACCGTTTATAACTCTATGTTTTGATTATCGCTATTAATTCTGCATATGCCAGCATGCCTAGGTGTTCTGGTTGTTTTCAGCATCCTTTTCTTTCAACCTTTTGTGATTGATGCAGAAGATGCTGTTGCATTTATTGATAGGACAGTGTTTCAGGGAGGTAAAGGCTTGTGGAGCACACAAAGTAGAGAAGTATGAAAGGAAACCCAACTGAGTGCTGAGATCTTGCAAGCAACAAAGCAAATCCTAGGAGTAGCTCATCAGCTCAGCAGAACCTGTCTAAAGTTAGGAGAATTCCCTAACCAAAAGCTGTTTGGGGCAGGTTAAAGGAGGAAACTTAGCCAACAAATTATGGAGGTAAAGTCAGCAATGGCTGCGGAGTGGCTGCATGTGGCCGTTCATTCTACTAAATCAACCTTAGTACAGAAAGGTATTACCCTTAGCAAATTCACCCTTAGCACATTTGTATTTCACTTAGGCTGTTGTATCCGGGTGCTGGAGAAAATGTTTAGCAGTTAGCCCAGCAATATATAGATGGGACGAGAAAGATGGGATGAGAAAGTTGGGATGAGAAAGTTGGAGCTGTTCGGCCTGGAGAAGAGAAGGCTGCATGGAGACCTCATAGCAGCCTTCCAATATCTGAAGGGGACCTATAGGGATGCTGGGGAGGGTCTCTTCATGAGAGACTGTAGTGAGAGGACAAGGTATAATGGGTTCAAACTCAAACAGGGGAAGTTTAGATTGGATCTGAAGAAGAAATTCTTCAGTGTAAGGGTGGTGAGGCATTGGAATGGGTTTCCCAGGGAAGTTGTGAATGCTCCATCGCTGACGGTGTTCAAGACCAGGTTTGACATAGCCTTGGGTGGCATGGTTTAGTGGGAGGTGTCCCTGCCCCTGGCAGGGGAGTTGGAACTATCTTAATGTCCTTTTCAACCTTAACTATTCCATGATTCTGTGATTCACTCCCTCACTGGAGACACCAGCTGTACCTATACCCTATGAGGTAAATTAAGGCTGGAGTATCAGATCAGAGTTTCAGCTTTAACTCTCAATTTCCTGGCTTTTTGTGGGATTTAGGCAGACCCTTAATGTTACTTTAATGTAAGGGCTTTCTTGTGGTTTAATATTTCTAAGGGCAGTAAATTATTTCCAGCATATGCAAAAAAGACAAATTTCTCTGTGGTTAGTGACCACAAAGCAAAACAAGAAACAGAAATACTCAAGAGTAGGGTTCTTGAGAAAAGGTTATAAAGCTTTAAACCTCCCTTTTGATGTTACACACAGAAAAAGAAAGTTCAGTATAAGGATGATGATTAATACCTTTACAAAGAATAGCAGCAAATAAACACAACCTGTGTCCATCATCTCTGCATAACAGTACAAAAAAGCTTTTTGTCTGCTGTATGAGCAAACACTTTGCTGCAACTCTTTTATATACGTCCCATTAAAATTAACTGCTGAGTAATAAATGTATCCTAGCTTGTGAAAAGAGGTTCCAAATTGGCAAGCAATAAAGGAAATGCTGCACAAAAAAAAAAAGGTTTGTTTATCACAGAATCATAGACTGGTTTGAGTTGGAAGAGACCTTAAAGACCATCCAGTTCCACCCTCTCTGCCATGGGCAGGGGCACCTTTCACTAGACCAGGTTGCTCAAAGCTCCATCCAGCCTGGCTTTGAACACTGCCAGGGATGGGGCTGCCACAGCTTCTCTGGGCAACCTGTGGCAGTGCCTCACCACCCTTGCAATACTGAATTTCTTCCTTATGTCTAAATCTCCCCTCTGTTATTCCTGTCCTGTGTAAAGCCATTTCTCCTTGTCCCGTCACTACATGCCTTTGTAAAAATCCCCCTCCCAATTTCTTGTAGTCCCCCTTTAAGGTACTGGAAGGCTCCTATAAGATGTCCTTGGAGCCTTCCCTTACCCAGGCTGAACAGCCCCAACTTTCTCAGTCTATCTTCATAGGAGAGGTGCTCCAGCCCTCTGATCATCTTTGTGTCCCTCCTCTGGACTCACTCCAACATGCACACATCTTTCTTACATTAGGAGTCCCAGTGCTGAATAGAGTACTCCAGGTGGGGACCCATGAGAGCAGCGTAGAGGAGTAGAATCACTTCCCTCTATCTGCTGGCCATGCAGCCATGCCTCTTTTGATGCAGCCCATCATACAGTTAGCTTTCTGGCTTGCGAACACACACTGCCAGCTCACGTTGCACTTCTCATCAGTCAACCCGCAAGTCTTTTTCCTCAGGGCTGCTTCACCTTTCCCATCTGAACTGGGATCCCAGTATCCCCAGTGAACTAGGAGGGGACAGAGAGGTGAGCTGATGCCTGAAATTGCAGAACTGTTACTACAGCCAAGTGGAGAGAAGTTGTGAAGAGCTGACTGACATTGTCAGGTAATGTCCAGAAAGCTTAGAATGTCACAATCTTTGTGGCTGGACAATAGCTAGCTTCATTATCCCAGACCAGTCTCTTCCAGTAACTGTTGTGACTGCAAGGCTTGAAAGCACCAGTTACAGCCCTTGTGGGACAGATGACCAAGCAGGCATTAGGACTGCTGAACCTGTGGAGTCACTCCTACAGCAGCAGTGTGCCTGCAGATGCCTACTGTGTGCCCGACACAAAGCTAGTGGGTTATTTCTCTGCAGGTATCCAAGGCCTGGCTAGCTGACTTGGGGCAGGTGGCCTTGGCAAGTCCCCTGCCTGTGTCTCTAAGCCAGGTTTGTGCAATGAAAAGACCTGTCATGGTTCCTCATAGCCCTAGGTAACAACTTATTTTGCTGACAATAGAAAAGTCTATTTTTCTTTAGTTATGAACATTTGGGTAAAAAGAATAAGTGTTGAGAAAATGAGACTCTTTTCAGGAGGCAAGATCCTTTGTTAGTACTGGCAGTCAGATATATAGAGGATTGCTCATACGAGCTTTGTTCACAGCACCATTTAAAAACTCTGGTTGCATCAGTCACAGAGATTTCCAGAAGCAATTGTTTGCTTCTAGCTAGGGAAAGAGAGGCTTTCTATTGGCATGAGTTACCTTATCTGATGCCAGAGGAACCACATGCACCAGCATTAAACTGCAGGACTCAAAATGAATTTGCTTGGTTTTCTCATAAAATTTTCAGCTTCCTGGGATTATACAGTAGAGAATGCTACTAGTTCAATGATGTCTTCAGGAGCAACTGTAGGCTCCTCACTCCAGAAATGTTGCCATAAATTAAGAGAGGTAAGAATGAAGGGATTGATTGCACTGTTCTCCCATGAATTCTTGTTGAGATTGTAATCCTGTTTTTCACAATACAACTATTCTTGGCCTTACAGTGGTGATGGGAAGAAGAGGTTTAAAAGAAAAAAGAAAAAGAAAGTGGATGGAGTCTCAAATAAACACCAACCTAGATCTTTTAACTACAGCTTTTGGGAGGGATGTTATTCTGTTAATACTGCTGTGAGCTCTATAACCTGCGCTGGAAACTCACAATATTTGATGAGGCTTCAAAATGTCCAGTCTAGAAAGCTACATAAATGTTACTTTGTTGAATTATTGCAAATTTTCCAAGACAAATTTCTAAATTGATTAATTTAAAAATTAACAAATCATTTTAAATTAATGTCCGGGATAATCAGCTCTAATATTGCTAACCAGCTTCTTTTGCTTGAAAGAAGTTAAAAAGTTCACAGTGTTCCTTGTTACATCATGGTTTGCAGAAATTATTCACTTCATGCTGTTGCTGGAAGGCATTATTTCTGGCAGAATGTGGTACAAAATTCATGCAATGAATCACATTCTACTCTGTGAATCCTTTTTCCTGAGTAACATTGGAATTTCATTCTTTCTTGCAAAGCCTACCATTGCTTTCAGATATTAATGCCTTTTTATAAAACTAAAATTACTATGGGCAGCTCTGGGATCCCAGTTCACAATAACTCCTTACTTCATTAATGCCTCTGTTGGCTTTGGTGGGACTATTTATAGAGTGAAATGCTACTCAATGTGCGTAATAGGGTCGGTACCTGACCTAGTGAATATAGCATGCAGCTTGACTGTTCCCATAAAACAATCTAGGCATTATAGTGTATGCCTTCTTGGGAACATCAGTTATATTTAATTTACAAGTGATATAGATAGAGGTAACCTTAACCTGCTCGGTTCAGACGGAACTAGCTTTCATTTTGTTCTGAAAGTAAAGAATTAAATATTGATGATTTTAAGGGAGCAACATGTTCACTATTGCTAATATTAATATAATAATTGTCTGCATTGTATCTGGTTTATCCAAATTCTATAATGATGAGGAATTAAAAGCAAATATTCAGAACGGCAGTCACACTTTTCTCCATGGTCTGCTATGAACATCTATTAAGACTGACTGGTTTAACTCATCTTCATATATTATACCAGTGGAAATATAACCAATAGTGTAGGTGTATATGTATTCTGTAGACACTTAATTTTATGGGTTAAATGAAATAGTATATAAAATACCCTCTATAGTGTATATATAATACTGTACATTGAAATAAATCCACTGCAATTAAGTAACACCTTCTGCTTGATATACTCAGAATATTTAGAAGTTAAAGAAGTAAGCCTCCCACATACCTGCAAGTGGGTAAGTATTATTAAACTTTAAGAACTTACTTATATTCTGCAGGAAGTACAGAGCAGAACTTTGAAAAAGCTTGGACTGCCCGATTTTCCTGGCTGATGTTAACTGTTTTCTCTGCCATTATAGAGCATAAAACATACACAGTTTTATGGTATAGTGATGGTCCTGGCATTCATCTGGGATGTCTGCATTGTTCAGCAGTAGTGAAGCTGCGCATTAATAAGGTAAAAGGTCACAAATTAATAGGAATAAGTCATTTAAAAAGCATTCTACCACCAGGCAAATTTGGGGTGCAGGAAAGGAAGGGATTAGCAGCACATGGGAAAAAATATTCATTTTTTAAACCTAAGCCCATATAAACCAAAAATATTCTAATTGCCCTACCTCCCACTGCACAAGTAGCCATGGAATAGAAAGATAATAAACAGCTAGTGACCAGTGAGTAGCCAATGTCCTTTCCAGATAAACATCACTGGTCAAACACCTGCTATTGAGGACCTGTGAATACTAGAAGCATGTGGTGTATTAGTGGAAAAAAAATGGAAAATTATCCTTTTTACTCTCATCTGATCTAAATCTATCTCTGCTTCAGAAATTTTCTTTGTTTTTTTTTGTTTGTTTGGTTTTTTTTTTAAGTTTTCTTCATATGCAGTAGAATATTGAGATAGAAGGAAAAGGGAAGGCAGAAGAAATTTACTTCATATAAAAAGGCAGGGAAAAGCCATCCTAGAGAGAACAGATTAGTGACCAAAGAGATGGTGAGAACAACAAAGGAAATCAACAAATGCTTGGTGCTTGAACATGTGAATGTGTTTGGGCTAGGCAGACAGATAGGCTGTAATTTAATTGTATATTGATTTAGGTACACTATTATAGTTACAAGTTCCTAGTTAAAATAATGAAAGTGATGGCATAGACGTCTGGTTTTATTTCAGCAGATTCTAGTACATATTACCTGAAACAGTGATTTTCATGTTTAAAACTGCCACTTTCTCGATCTGGATTGATGGCAAGTCTTGTTAAAGGAGTCCCGTGACAATAAGAGAAAGGCATTCTCAAGCTGTTTCATGTCAATCCTCTACCTTTGTCAAATTGTGTTTGCCTTTATCTAACACCTAGCTTGGATATGCTTAAATAACTCAGTTGTAGCCTGCTCCATTGCCCTAAGAAATTAAGGATTCACACAGAGTTGATCGCATTAGATCAGGACCTCCAAGGAACATTCCTCTTCCTGACATCGCTAATGGTTGATATACTGAAGATATTTTTAACTTTAGAATTGGGGATTTCCCTTCAGTTTCTTCAGAAAAATGTTTGAGATTTTTTTCTCTCTTCCCATACCACATACACAAGAGGAGATAACTCATTTCAGACAGCAAGAATCCTGTCAATAGAAATATTCATTATCCTGTTGATTACACAAAGAAATGATAAACACATTTTTTCCCTGCATATAGACATTCAGCACCACTCTATTACTAAACGGGATGTGTTTAATCACTCGCTTGATCACTGACATGCTATATGTTGGTTTTAGAAACTCTGTAAGGGTTAATTGCAGACTTAGGGGCTTACATTGCCTTTTGGTGGGGACACTGTCTTGACCAGCAGATATGAAAGGAAATCGTTGAGTTACTTCCCAATACCAATGCACAGTATCACATTTTTGATATTGTAAGTGTTCCCATATGCTACAGAAATAATTAAATTTTTATTGACTTTTTGGCCTGGTTCCTAAAGATGAATATCCTTCAGATGCTAAACATTTGATAGGTTCAAAGTGTGGGGAAGTTTCTTTTCATTCCATGGAAAATATGCATGCAGCAGGACAAAGGCAGTCTTAAGTCTTTCGATATGGTTGGCCAACAGAAGATAGGAGAGAGGAGCAAGGTTGCCTTTTGTTAAAAGAGCAGATTGCCAAGCTGCTAGTCTTACATATATTAACTTTTCTGTTGGGGTTCAAAGCAACAGGATCAGTTCTGCACAAAACAATAAAATGTGGGTTTGACCCATTTATCATCCACAAAAAGCAGATACACTTGTGAATTGAAATGGATGCAAGCAGAGAGGTCTATTTTCCCCTTCCCATTAGTCTTACACACATCCAACAAGTCCTGGCGGACAATTTTCAGATAAATGCTGACAACCTTGCACCAGGCACAGCTAATTCTGTATTCAGGAATATTGTTACAAGCTTGTATTTTCTCTTTCTTTCCTTTCCATTCTCTCTCTTTTGCTCTTTTCTCTCTTTCTTCTTCTTTCTCTCTCTTCCTGCTCTGTTGGGTTTATTCCATAGAGCAGAATTTGATCACAGCAATGAAGAATCTTAGAAAATCAGACTGACTAGGTCTTCTTGACATTCTATAGAGGAAGTTAGTTGCTGTTGCAATGCTAATTCTAATGTGGTGATAGTCCTTTCCCCACCTAGTACTAGCCAAGCTCAACGTTAATTGTTTTTCTTGTTGTATGCAGTATGGGAGGGGGGACTATTTCAATTTCAGATGGAAAACTCTGTCTCTTAGTGAGATCAAGCGTTTAAGTCCACCTGCCAAGAAATGCAAGTAAGAAGTCACCACATAGTGAATTCTGATCTATTTTTGTTTTGATTTCCTGCTGTTCATGAGAACCAGGAATGCAGATCAGGCTCCACCATCCATTGAGAGGCTTGTGTTAGCAAGGCTTCCGCTACTTCTTGGAGAACACCCATCCCCTTGCAGTTTTTGGCCAAATCTTTTGTTCTCTGTAGACCATTGGCAATTTATCTGTGACTCATCTCTGGCAAGGGAATCTGGCATGTTGGAGTAGCCTGGGAGAGTTCATGGTGATTGATGTGCTTCAAAGATGAATGCCCCTGTTTTCCTGTTTCAGATTCTTACTCCATCATTGCTCTCTGTCCAGAGAAAGCTTTGAAAAGCCTTGTATTGAAAGGATCTCCAGAGACTCCTGGTCATTAAGCTGGCCAAACGATAAACAGGGCAGAGAAAAGTTGACCAGCTCTCCGAAATGCAACTTAAGAAGTCAATCTGAAGGATTTGAAGGGAAAGGGATGTCCTGCACTCCTCTGGATGGATAGGACAGGTTCATATTGTATGTCAATGAATAGCCCGGATGTTGGAAAGCTGTAGAAACCATTGTAGAAACCATTTGAACCACTGGCAAATCTCATAAAAAAAGTTCCTTACTGGGCTTACATGCCACCTTATTACCCCAGAGCAGATGTTTTAAAGAGCAGGCATAAACTCTCCCTGGCTATTGCAAGCACGTTTTCTGCAAGGTGAAAGGTTTGGCATCTGGAAGTGTCAGAAAGGAGTTTTTTGCCATAAATCATGCCAAAAAGCACTCAAATTTGACAAGCACCTTGAGACCACTTACAAGTTCACCCCTAAATTCCAAAATCAAAGAGCAGCCCCTCAAGCTGTAAACTCCTGTAATGCACCAAATCTGACATGAGAAGATGCATTAACAGGGAGTTGAATTGTGAGACTGTCCCTGGACTCCAAGACAGGGGCTGGGACACACAGATCTGCAAGAACTCCCTAGATCAAATGCTCCAATGATGAAAGGGCTGTGCCTTCACTCAGCAACAAACACCTTTTCCTTTCCCCACTTTTCCCCCTCCACCTCTTCCTTCTGCTGCTCAGCTCCCAGCAGTAGAGCCAACTGAGGGCAGAGTCAGAAGCTCCTGGGCCTGAGTCCCCTGCTCTGTGCTAGGGCTGTCCTGGGGCTGAGTCCAGCACAGGGAATCAGACATCTCATACTTCATTCTTATGGATAAAATAAATGGGTTTTGTCACTATTTCCTCAGCATCCAACATTTTTTCTCTGATCAGAAAATACTGTAGCACCTCTGCCCTTGGGATAGTCACCATGGTCGTGAACTCCCTCAATATACATTTTTTCCTGCTGAAGTGCCTTCATAAATAAAACAAGCCTCCATAAAACAGTAGGAAAAATCCACTCCCAGCGAGACTCCTCAGAGGCACTGAGAGCGGATGAGTAGTCTGAAAGGTGGGGATAGACAGCTGCCCCCTGCTTGCTCACACAGACATCTGTCTCTGAGCAGTTCACTTCTCCTGGTGATTTATGAAGCCCTTTGATCAGAAGCGAGTTTTAATTGTCTGAACTGTAGAATCTGACACATGCTTCATCAAGTCAAAAACTGAGCCTCTTCTCCACTCCCTGCTCTTCTCTTCCTTGGATTCAAGCTGTGTAGGCTTTTGGGAATCCACCCAGTCCATAACCCCATCTTTCAGACTAACTGGATATCAGCTCAATAGTTGACATAGGAAGGGAAAAAGAGCGACGAAAACCCCAAACACTTATCTCCCTGAAGCACTACCGGGCTGCCCAACCCACCCATCCAAAGTCTCAAGAAGAGGCCCCGAGAAGGAGAAGGATGAAGGAGCACCGCTGGTTCCGGGAATGAACCCCGGAGGGAACATTCTCGGGGGGGACAGACCTCGGGGTGGGGGTCCTCCCAGTGGAGCCCCCCCCAGACCCTCCTGCCCACAGAGTGCCCCGTACACAGGAGCCGGGTCCGAGGGGGAGAGCGGGCTGCCCCAACAGGGCCTGGCAGGCAGCAAGGGGAGCGGCTATCGCGTTACTGCTGGGCAGGCAGAGGAAAGGCGAGTGTCAGGCACTGTCAGGTATTAATAGGGCTACTTCTACCCATTAAAGCCATGCCTTTGAGCAAAGGGGTTTCTTTCATGTTCTCCCCCACCAATGCTCTGACAGAACTCTTAAACTCAGGAATTTTCCAAATCAAAGGCATAATCGTTGTCCTTCTGTCCATTCCCCCCTCCCACCCGCCACACACACTATACCCCAAACTGCTTTAACTGTCATTAACCCCAGCACAGATGCCTGTTTAAATTCTTGATTCAAGCCGGAGAACATTTAATAGCTGACTGGATTAAATATTGCAGACTCCAGCCCAGAATCTCTTTGAAAATACAGGTCGAGGACTATGCCTAAATTCGCTGGATGAAAACTGATCTATGATATATGTTTTAAGTTCAGATCTGAGGACCGAAGAGAAGGGGGAAGGGAGTCTGTTCTGGATCTGGTTTATATTGATGTAAAAACCTTGAAGTTGAAAGGTGTTCCAGGGTGCTTGTGGAGAGAGAAAGACAGAGAGAGGGAGAAAGGGATAAGTGGGGGGGGGGGGGGGGAGAGAAGAGGGAAAGAAGGAAAGGAAGAAAGAAGGGAGACAAGAAGGAAAGAAAGGAGGGAAGAAGGGAAGAATGAAAGAAAGAGAAAAAGAGAGAAAGAAATTGAGAGAGGAAGGGAGGAAAAGGCAGAAAATACAGAAAGGGAGAAAGAACAAGAAAGAGAGAAGAAGAAGAAGAAGAAAAAAGAAATACTCTAATTAATTAGCTAATCTTTCTACGTGGGAAATGGATATATTTTCCATCGCAAGTAATTAAATATGATGCACAGCAAAGCACTTTGAAAGTGCTGAGGTTCGGTGGAGGAATTAGCCGCCTGTTTGAAATTAACACTAATTTGGCTCCTACATCAACAACCCCTCCGCAGACAGCATCTCACTCAGTCACTAAGCATGTTTGATAGCTCCAGGGTTCAGAAGCGAGTGCGTGTTTGTGCCTGTGTATCCAGAACATGTACACTTTCACACGCGAAGAAAAGCCTGACTCCTTTACAACTTCTGAGACAAATGTATAAACCATTCTCCCGCTGTTTTCTAAATTGCGTTTAAAAATGCAAGACAAATCGGCTTTTGCAGAAAATTCTGCTATCAGCTGAACACGCCGAGTCCGTTATTTGTAGCATCGATAGATAAGAAAGGACAAAAGGACGCCACAGTTATTCTTTTATATTAGAGCACTTCCATTTGCATTCACTTTAAACGTTTTTACAAGATCATGTGATTGGGATTCAAATGTAATAAATCTAGATTAAGAATCCCCAGGGATTTTTAGACTGATGCTATAGATTATGGGTAGCACCTCAGTCTATTCATCTGCATTATATACGCCTGCATTGTCATTCTCAAAGCTCATGTGCTTCATGTCAGTCTTTTTACCTTTGAAAATATTTGCATAAAAAAGAAAATCAAAGACTAAGTTAATTTCCGCCTGACGAAATTCAGTGAGAGCTCTTCCGTTATTTAATACAGGTACCTATAATAAAAGCCTCCATCGCAGATCAAAGTCAATATATCAAACCCACTTGCCTAAACAGATTCGTAGAAGCAAGAAAGGTATATTGGCAGCTCATCGAAATGAGTTGTGAATGAAGCACCCAGTGCACAGACAGGTGTCTGTAGAGCCCCCAGCCTGCCCCGACCGCACGGTGGGTCCTCCTCTGGGCACTGGCCGCCTCTCACTGAGCCGGGCTAGCAGAGGGGCTACCTGCCACCCTTAAACAGCCTGCAGGCGGGCCGCGACACCAGTAAACGCCGGCAAACACAGCTATTGGAGATGTGACACCCCAGAGGTTTTGAAGCTCAAGTAACAGAAGAAGACCTTCGGAAAATAGCAATAATAGTGCAAAACGTCAAATCGTACAGAACAATCGTTCCTTAAAGCCACCCCGGAGCGCGGGGCTTGCTGCTAGCGGAGTTTGACTGCGCCTTCTGAAAGCACCAAGCGGAGGACAACTTTTCATTTCCTGGAGAGTCGCAGCGCTGCCGCTCTCTCCACCGCCCAGCAGGGCAGGGCAGGAAGGGCAAGGAAGGGCAGGGAAAGGCTGGGGTCCTCCCGCCCGCAGTCCCGCTCCCCGGCTGCGGGAGCAGGGCCGGGAGCGCCAGGCAGAGCCGCCTGCCTCATCGAGCCCAAAGCGCTCGGGGCCGCAAGCGCAAGCTCTCCTTCGCTTCTTTTAAGAGTGTGTACCCACCTTCAAACAGAAGGCAATTGATTAGTCTCAGTTTCTCCTCCCAGCAGAGATCCGATACTTTCCTTGGGATCAAACGGATCCGAGACTAAAGGAGGGGGTCGAAGGACAGGAAAGAAGGAAGGAAAGAGGGAGAGAAAGAGAGGGAAAGAGAAAGGTGAGAGAAAGGAGAAAAGGAAAGAAGGACAGAAGGAAAGAATGAACGAATGAAAGAAAATAAAGGTGAAGAAGAGAAAAAGCGAAAAGAAGAAAAGGAGAAAGAGAAAAAGAAAGCAAGAGCTACAGACGGGGGAGAGAGGGGGAAAGAAAGAGAGAGGTAAAAGTGAGGAAATCGAAAGAAAAAAATGGTTGAAGAAAGAGAAAGAAGGAAGTTAAGGAAAGAAGGAAGAAAAGGGAGGAAAGGAGAAAGTTACTTTGCTTCCGCACACTGGAAGAGGATAGCAAGTTTGGACCCAACAGCTGCGTTTTCCTTTTCACAAACAAACAAACAAAAACTAATATTTCAGTAGAACCTAGACACTATATCTATGTACAAATACACACATATAGAAAACGGGGAAACGGTTTACGCTTGATTTTCTGTGAGCCTTTCTCTTCCCAGTGTTTATAAGGCGGGGCTCCGTTTGCAGGTTGTACATCTGTTCGCTTCACGTGACATTTTCATAAAAGCTCTAACATCTGGTCAAAATAAACCTCCTTCAGGTACCTGCTTAACTTTTCACATGTCAATTTTTTCCCTCTGAAGCTCCTCTTTCCCCCACGGCTGCAGCAGTGTGGATTTGCTCCTTTCTTGACTGCTTGTTTAATGACTCTGCCGCTTCCCGAACAGAACAAAGCGACCCTAAACATGAGGGGGCGACCCCGATCCTTCCCGAGAGCATCCTTTTTCCCCCCTCCTCCACATTGCCCCGCATTAGGAGGGCAGAGTGGGGCTCTGGCCAGCAGCAGTATTGCGTGGCGGGATTTCGAGATCGCAGGGACCAGTTTGCTGCACCCTCCAAACAAACCAGCGGCTCTGCTCGGGCTGAGATACTGCGCCAATTCTGGTAAAGCTCCCAAAGCCGAACGATGGGTACTTAATTGTCCCAGACCGATTCCGTTATTATTTATGCTAATAGTAATCGCTGCTGTTATCACTGAAGAGGTCTTGATTTCCAGCTGGTTCGTCGGGGTTGTTATGGAGTGGAACGTGTCCTCTTTTGCCTCTGACCATGCAGTGAACTAGGGAATTTTCGTAAAATTCCTGCAAATTTACACCACCTCTTTATGAAAAGAGTGAGGAAGTATCTGCTATCCGAACGAGAAGGCTACCTAAATAAGTGGGGGGCAAGTGCTCCTGAGATGGGGAATTACTGGGAGAATGGGCAGATTTCGCCCGATTTGAGTATTTGGGTTAGTTTTGAGTTTTATTTCGGATTTTTAGGAGGGTGTTACCATCATCATTATGTTTCCGGGACTTTATTGTTCCTGCTCTGTAAGATTGCTCTAAGCCTCCCGCAATCTCGATCACTTGGCCCTTATAAATGGCAGGCTGTTTGCTTAAAAAAAAAAAGGGAAAAAAAGACAAAAAAAAAAAAAAAGGGACTTTAGTACAAGTGATTTTAACCTGCTCCACCTTCAAGTGACCTGCCAAATGCTCCGTCTTACTTTATAGACATCTGGGAATTCCATACATGCCTTAAACTCCAATTACACACCTTCTTCAAAGGACACGTGCTTTGATTTGCCAAGAACATTAAGTGGACTCAAGTCGAAAGAAGCTGGTGCAGAAGTTAATGTAAAATACATCCTGTGCCATGTTTACTGCGGGCAGGTTATGTGTGCGGCAAATAAAGCAAGCCCTGGTAAAATGTGGAGGATGTGTGTGCCTCTTTTTTTCGCCTTAGCGTCCCGGATCCCTCTGCGGGGTGAACTGGGCTTTCCATTACCACCACCACCCTCTTCCCAAAGATGGTAATTTATGGCGGAGCGCTCCCGCTTAGCGGGAGCAGGGCAGAGGGGGCAGCGCCGTGTGAACTGGGACAGCCGGGAGCAGCACCGGGCTCGGGGGCACCGGCGCCGGGAGCGAAGCCCCTTCCCGGGCATGGCTCCAGGGGATGCTGAGCACCGCGGTGGCTCGCCCCGGGCGGCAGGTGCCCACGCTGCTGGCGCCTCAGGTGAACCCCTCTTCCCCTCCGCTGTTCTGTGAGTTCTGTGTCCCCCCCTCCCCGTTTTCCCCCCGCCACTGCGCGTTTGTTTGTTTTGCTTAAAATTACAGATGCAGGGAAAACCGCCTGACATCATGGGAGCGGGACGAGCGCTCGCTTTGAAGGGCTCCTGGCCAGGACTTCAAGCGAAATCATACGCCTGGGAGGAATCCGATACCGGCCTGGAGAAAGCAGACCTGCCAAACCAAGGAATGCGGTGCGAGGGCCCACTGCCTGCACCCCCCGCTTGCCTCCCCGAGGGAGATGCAGCTCCGAGCACCCGTCACAACGGCGCTTCGCCGGCTCAGCGCTCCTCCGGCTCCGCGGGGCTCGGCCGGAGCCGTGGCGGTGGGACAGAGCAGCTGCTTGGACCAGGACCTCTTCTCCGCTCGGGTTTACCTTTCTGCTAATAAACGGGGCATAGCGACGCCTCGGAGAAAGAAGCGAAATCGATCAGGATTCCAAAAGGCAGAGTTCGTTTTCTGATTGCAAGAGTAGTTAACATTCCCAGAAGACAAATTAATATACATGTAGGTTTTGCTGTTCCTTCGGTAAGCCTGACTCTGATTTAATCGCTGCTGGCTCTAGCCCTAGGAGCGCCGGGTCTCTGCAGCCCCCAATTCCAGCTCAGGAAAGAGCATGCTTCTGTTTTTAAATCAGGCTTGTCTCCTTTTAATGAATTAATTTATTTATTAATGAAGCGAAGGTGGCAGCTGGCAGCAGGAGCTCTCCAGCTGAGCTCCCGGCTGCCCGGCAAGGCTGCGGCACCAGCAGGGACAAGGCTGGAGGGACCATGGGTAAGGGGGTAAGACCTGGAGGTAGCATGAGCCCCACAAACGAGATTTGAGGGGTGTTTTCTCCCCCGGGTGCTTCAGTTCGCTGGAAAGGGCTAGCACAGACTGGGCCAGAGGCCTCTCGCTGGTTGCCACAGAGTCAAGAGGGTTTAAGTCCAGCAAGCAGCGATGCGCCGGCTTTCTAAAGGCAAGCGCAAGCTTGGCCCTTGATTTTTCAAACGCCCTTGCTTCCTCATTCATATTTCTCAGGTGTCCTCGTCCACGAAATGCACCTTTCCCTCAGTACCCAGTATCTTGGATATTTTCCGAGCCTGTTTTCTTCCTAAACGTGAGACTTTTTCTCCCCGTTCCCTGGTGTGATTTCTCCCTCAAAAGGAGCAACCGAAAAGATGCCCAGCCTATCAAATCCCCCCCTGCCCCTTGCTTTTCCTGCAGCCTAAATGCCGAGGACAGACATTACCCCCTCCCGGCAGCCGGGTCTGATCGGATCGGAGGTGTGAGTGGCCGAGGGGGAAGCTGCGGGTGCCGGGGAGCCTGGAGGTGTCTGGGGGGTGGCAGCCGGGGAACGGGCCGCGATTCCCCCTCCTCTGCATCCTGGAGGGCCACGACCACCGGAGCCTCCATCCAATTTCCAAGTCCTCTCTAATCCGGCAGTGCAAACAAGCGCTGAGGGCTCTCTACTGTAAACATTGCACGCTGGCCTAAAATATGCACGATATTAAATTCATAATACTGTTATGTCAGCAATAGACAGTAATACGTGGATATGGAAACAAAAACAATCAGGCAACAAAGTCAACTCAACCTGGGCTATGCAAACAGGCTCTGTTTTGGAAAAAACACCCCTTCCTATTTACCCTAGACACTGGATGAACCCCAGCGGCAGGGTCCCTGTGACCATGGAGTTACCCGCGCATCCTTCACCCCCGCGGAGGAGCAGGAGGTGCCGGTCCTCAGGCACAGACCGGCTGCAATGCACTGAGAGATGAGCAAGTGCCAGCAGAGACAGAATCAGCTTTCCAGTTATAGGGACTGGTTTGGGGTTGATTTGGGTTTTTTTTTCTCTTTTAGTTTGAACAACTTCCCTTTTCACCTTCCTCCTTCCAAGCCCTTATACAGGGAGATTTCCTCTCTCTTACAGCTGGGGTCTCGCCGCATACTGGGACCCCGCGGAGGGTATGGGGAAAAGAAACAGAGCCAACACGCGCCCTACATGTAGAAAAGGAGAACAGGGGGGTTATCATATCCCTCCGTGCTTTGCACTACTAAAATGTGATCGCTGGTGTGTATATTATAAAAAACCCTAGACAGCAGAGCAGTCAAACACCACTTCCACCGGAAAACACCACTCACTAGGCACTTCCCTATTTCAGTCTCACTTTGCCTGTGGATGGACGAATCCCTGTTTAAAAGCGATGCCTTTTTCTCGAGGATATAAGCAAAAATGCATGCACCAGGGACTTGGGAATGGGCCTGGCTCCTGCCTTACATCTGGGGGGCAAAGCACAGCGTTAGCGCCGGAGCTCTGCAGTGCTGAGTCTTCTCCCTATGGAACTCTGCGGAGCTTGTCTCTAAGATTAAAGGGAGAGAGTGAGAAAAGATGGAATATCTTACATACACCACCCCCCAAATGCAGTGAGCTTCAGAGCAGAATAATAAAGCTGTCTCAATAAACAACTTGCCTGTGTCTGTCAGTAGCTAGTTTATTTGCGTTTTTCGCCCAGTTTGTTTATACTAGTGCCCCCTCTCTCTTGGGTGTCTTTACAGCTCAGCAAGCAGGTATTTACCTCCAGTTCCAACCCTGAGTTCTCAGAGAGACCAAACTTGAAGGTAATTAAAATTTCAATCATATTTATTTATTGCAGAAAAATAATATACAATGATATTTACAAAACAATCATAAAAATAGGAATGCATTTAGACACCGGATCTATTTGCATTTTAACATGGGTCATCAATAAATAAATAAAATGTTTTGTTGTTTTGTTTTTTTTTTTTCTCAGAGGAAAAATAATAATAATAAAAAAGTTAGGAACCAGGTATATAACAGCCCCCCTTAAAAAAAAAAATAGAAAAAAAAAAAAGAATTAAAAAATGGTTTTCATCTCTACAGGGATATTTTTTGGTTGATTGGTTGGTTTCATTCAAGAATGAAGAAAGTCCACAATAATGTATTTCCTTTCATCAGTGGCTCATAGGCAAGACCTCTTGGGAATGCATGCAAAAAAAAAAACCCAAAAAACCAAATAAACAAATAAAAAACCCGCAAATAAAAAAGTTAAATTCCAACATTCTTCGTCAAAATTAAAAAAAAAAATAAAATAAAATAAAAAGGAACGGTTCAGACTTCTATCAGAATGCAGAGATGTGTGGATTGTACCGACGCCCAAAGTGTAGTCACTGTCCAAAGCCCTTGTCTCTTTCCTTAAGTGCTCCCCACGCCCTGCTTTGAATTTGGATATTGTTCTTTTAATTTCCAAGAAATCCTTGGTACTTTTTTTTTTTAGGACAAGACCAAATGAATCGTATCCAACTTCAGAGTCTCTAGATTGTCCATTTTCTCCTTCTGTGGGAACAATGTCATCTGCAAAAACCCAGAGAGGGCGTAAAACTCGTTACTGAAATGAAAGACACAAACATATCTCCCTACACCTCTCTGTCTCTGGAAATACACATCTCGGGCACGAGTGGAGGAGGGGGTAGCCCCTGCCACCGCCGTGCAGGCGTTGCAGTGGCTCAGTGACACTCCAGCCCTGCAGCTCACGGTGCCAGAGCCGGAGAAGCGGTAGGAAACGCTCACGGGGAAAGACAGCAGCGGACGCGGATTCGCTTCAATATACTAGCAGGAGCACCGCGTGAGGACCCATCCCAGCAGCCCCGCTGGCTCCGCAGCCTTTGGTGCAGAAGTGATCCCAGGCCGGCCCCATCTGGCCGGGGAGCATCCGCGCTACAGCCGCCTCCCTCCCGCAGCCCACCCCCGCCGGCAACGCGCTTGGGCCCCGCGGGGCAGGGGCGCTCCTCGGGCTGCGCAGGGGGAGGGACGCGCTGCGGTGGGGGAAGGCTCCTCCAGCAGCCCGGCTTTCCGGCCGGCCCTGGCAGCCAGGCCCCGCCGGACGGGGAGGGCCCCTCTCTCCCCACGGTCACTCGTGCCCGGCCCACGGCGCAGCTGGTGGTCCCTCGCCTCCTTCTCCACCCCTTCCTCCCTCCAACCTTCTCCCCGCCGGTTTCGGGGTCCCTCCCTGCCTTACCTAGGGCTCCTGGCGGGGAGATGCGGGTGGGAGACGCCGCCTGCTAGTGGGATGCGGACATGGACCAGGCGCCCTCCATTCTCCACACCGAGAAGGCGTAGCTGAGCCGCTCGTGGGCCACATAGCTGCAGCTTGCCATCTTGGAGTCCAGCTCGTCGCTCTGTAAGACCTGGTAGAGGAAGTCGATGTACCTGGCCGCCAGCTTGAGGGTCTGGATCTTGCTCAGCTTGTCCGAGGGCAGCGTGGGGATGATCTTCCGCAGGGCGGCGAAGGCTTCGTTCAGCGACTGCGTGCGCTGCCGCTCCCGCACGTTGGCCATGACCCGCTGGGTCTGCAGCTCCTCGTAGGACTGGGGGCTGCCGCCGCCGCTGCTGCTGCCGCCGTCGCCCGCCCCGCACTTCTTGCCC